>MU753701.1:102014-131839 GCA_026770625.1 Nicotiana glauca
ACCCCTTATCTAGGAGTTCCTGAAGCCGCTCCTTCAAATCCTTCAACTCAGCTGGTGCCATACGATAGGAAGGAATAGAGATAGGCTGAGTGCCCGGCACCAGATCAATACCAAAATCGATGTCCCTGTCCGGTGGCATGCCCGGCAGTTCTGCTGGAAACACATTTGGAAAATCCCTCACAACGGGAATAGAATCAAGGCTAGGAGTCTCAGCTCCAACATCTCTCACAAAAACCAAATAAGATAGACAACCCTTCCCAATCATCCGTTGGGCCTTTAGGAAGGAAATCACCCTACTGGGGACATAGTCAGTCATGCCACGCCACTCAATCCTCGGAACACCCATCATAGCCAATGTGACTGTCTTGGTGTGACAGTCTAGAATAGCATGGCAAAGAGATAGCCAATCCATGCCCAGAATAACATCAAAATCTACCATGCTCAACAGCAACAAGTCAACTCGGGTCTCTAGACCCCCAATAGTAATAAGACAGAACCGATACACGTGGTCCACAATAATAGTATCGCCCACCGGGGTAGATACGTGCACAGGTAAAGCAAGACACCCTCGGGTCGTACCCAAATGATGAGCAAAGTAAGAAGATACATAGGAGTAAGTAGAACCGGGATCTAATAAAACTGAGGCATCCTTGTGGCAGACTGAAATAATACCTGTGATAATAGCATCCGAAGCAATAGCATCTGAACGGCGCTAAAGAGCATAGAATCGAGCCTGACCACCACCCGATCACCCTCCCGCTCTGGGGAGGCCCCTAACTGCCTGACCCTCACCTCTAGCTGGCGGGGCGGGTGAAAAAGATACTGGGCTAGAAGATGAGGGTTGGCCCCTCTGCTGAGATGAACTGGATGCACGGCGGGGACACTCCCTCCGTATATGCCCGAACTCACCACACTCGTAGCAACTCCCGGGTGCTGGGAACTGGGACTGATGGGAACCCCTCGCGCTAGAGTGGCTAGCTGATGCACTCGGCCGGGATGAACCCTGAACAGATGGGGCATGAGACGAACTCTGCGCTGGAAGTGCACTAAGAGATGGCTGACTCTGCTGAGAGCCCTGATAACCCCGACCAGAAGATGACCCACGATACTCTGAGCGAGTTGGCTGAGGAGGCCTAAATGATCGACCTCTGCTCTGCTGGAACTGACTCCTAGACGGAGCACCACTGAAGCTACCAGAACATCGAGGCCTCTTGTCCTCCCTCTCCTCTCTATCCTGACGGCGAGCCAACTTAATATCTCGAGCAATATCAACTGCATCCTCAAAGGAAATACCCAGGACTCTCTCTCGAGTCATCAGAATACGAAGGTTATAGTTAAGTCCATCCACAAACTTCGTGATCCGCTCACTGTTGGTCGGAACCATCCACGAGGCATGACGGGCTAACTTAGAAAATCTCGCCTCATACTGGGTCACAGTCATGTCTCCATGTCGAAGCCACTCGAACTGCCTACGCAGCTCCTCTCTCTGAGACCGTGGTACCCACTTCTCCAAAAAGATAGTGGAGAACTCCTACCATAACAATGGCGCTGCACCTGCCGGCCTACGCCGCTTATATGCCTCCCACCATGTGAAGGCAGTGCCAGTGAACTGAAATGCGGTGAATGCTACCCCGCTGGACTCTAAAATCCCTGCCGTCCGAAGCATACGCTGACACTTGTCAAGAAACCCCTGGGCATCCTCGCCCTGAGCACCGCTGAAAACCAGAGGCTGAAGCCTGCTGAACTTCTCGAGATGACGCTGCTCAGTCTGGCGTAGATGGGACCATAAAATCCTGAACTGGTACCATCGGCTGAGCTGGAGCTACTCCCGGTGTCTGCCCCCTGCCTGAGAAGTAGCCGCTGAAGTGGTGGCTGAGACTACTTGGGCTAGGCCAGTGCAAACTAATAGAATCTGGGCCAAGGTCTCCTGGAGACCCGGAATAATGATGGGCATTGCTGCTGCCTGCACAGGTGCTGCTGGAGCATCAACAACTGGAGTCTGGTCCTGAACTGGGACAACTGGTGGGTCAACAGATGCTGCCCCTGCTACTCTGCCTCGACCACGACCACGACCGCGTCCACGGCCTCGAAGGGGTGGTACTAGTGGTCGTCCTCCACGTCTGGTAGCATGTGTTCTCGCCATTTGTGAGAGAATAGAATACAGTAGTTTAGTTCTCGGATCAACGAAGTCGCACGACAAGAATTTAAAGAATATGAAGTTTTTCCTAAAGGTTTTGCAGTCTCCCGAGGATAAGTACAGACGTCTTTATACCGATCCGCGAGACTCTACTAAACTGGCTCATGACTCGCGAGACCTAGTAACCTAGGCTCTGGTACCAACTTGTCACGACCCAAAACTCGGTCGTGATAGAGCCCAAAACCTTGTTAGGCAAACCCGACCATTCGAAAACTCTTAACACAAAATACAAAGCCCCTTATCTATTATTTGAATTTTAAACATCAGTTAAGCAAAATTCAAACTGTGATAACAATAAAAACAGCGCGAAAACCATAATAATATCAATAGAGCCCCTATCAGATCTGGCGTCACGAGTCAGAGCCTCTAGATACAACTGAGCAACATCCTATACATATGAAAGTATAGATGCGGATGTAAAAGAAAGGCAAAAGGAGAAATCGGGTCTTGCGGACGCCAGGCAGCTACCTCGATGACTCCAACAATGAACTAGGCAGCAGCAACAAACTCAGCTATGCCTCCGGGATCCCTGTATCTGCACACAAGGTGCAGGGAGTAAAGTGAGTACTCCGACTCAGTGAGTAATAGCAATAAATAACAACTGAAAGTAAGAATTCTCGTGGGAACACTACACAGTTCTATAACTAACAGTAAAGGCAGTAAACAACAGCTGAGCAGGGAAAACAGGTGAAAAACTCTCAAAGTCCGGCAATTTACCAACGCTGCTGCGGTGCACAGCCCGATCCGTATAAAATACTGCTGCGGCGTGCAGCCCGATCCAATAATAATATATACTGTTGCGGCGTGCAGCCCGATCCAATAATAATATACACTACTACGGCACGCAGCCCAATCCAATAATCATAGTCGACTGCGCTCACTGGAGGTGTGCAAACGCCGGAGGGGCTCCTACAGCCCAAGCACTATAATACTGCGGCATGCAGTCCGATCCATATATTATATCACTGCGGCGTGCAGTCCGATCCATATAATATACGGCGTGCAGTCCGATCCATATATGTATATGTATATACTGTTGCAGCGTGCAGCTCGATCCGGTGTATATCAAATACCCTCACGATGGGGTCCTTGACCCCTCTCAGTCAATATAGACTTGGCCTCTCGGGCCCACTCAGCTAAGACAGGGTTTCCAACCCCAGGCATTCCCCATTTAGAGTGCAAATTGCTAAGACCGATTCATATTATGTTTTACCATTAATAATATGACTGAGAGAATGATTTCAATAGGTAAAGTGAGGTCAATTAGCTCAACATTCTCCCTAAGGGTTCTACAGATCGGCATAAGGCCCCACACATGGCAACTAGCCCAAATATACTGATATTAACTCGGTCTCAGTCAAAAGTACAGTAGAGTCATCAATCGGGATGGACCGAGTCCGAATCCCCAACAGTAACATCACCACGCTCATCATATAGCGCGTATCTCATCTTAACATAGCACTACATAGTGAAAATACGAGGTTTCAAACCCTCGGTACATCATTTACAACCATTACTCACCTCAAGCCGACCAAAATCCTAGCTCGCCTTGCGCTTTCCTCGCAAATCAACCTCCTCGTGCATAGAATCTGACCAAAACCACAAGGAATACGTTATAATAAGCTAATGGGACATAACCCAATTGAAAGAACTCGAAAAATACCCAAAAATACGAAGTTGGCAAAACCCGAGCTCCGGGCCCACTTCTCAAAAAATTAGAAAATTTACATCAACAGATTCCTTATCTCACCACGAGTCTATGCATATCAAATTTACCAAAATCGGAGTCCATTTGACCCTTCAAATTCCATTTTTAAATCACCAGGTTTCCAAGCCCTAACTTTACCCTCTTTTGATGAATTTCAACCAAATTTCTATGCTAAATCTATCATAATTTCATGTATTTAGGCCAAGGAACTTACCTCCAATCACCTAGTCGAAATACCCCTTCAATCCCGTCCAAGAGCTCTCAAGCTTGCTAAAAAAATAGAGGAAATGGACTCAGCTTCGCGGAACAAAAGTGAACATTAAAACCCTTCTGATAACAGGGATTTCTGTATCTGCGGTCCCTTTTCCGCATCCACGACCACCGCATCTGCGGTCATCTTCCACTTCTACGGAATCTCATTAAAAATCCCAAAACCGCTTATGCGGTCACCTTTCAGCATCTGCGAACCCCGCATATGCGAATTTCTGCTTCTGCGGAAACATCCAACTCTGCCCCCTTCGCTTATGCGACTCGCCAACCGTTTCTGCGGCCTCGCAGATGCGGATTCCCTTCCGCATCTGCGATTCCTTCCTTCCTCAACCAGCACCGCACCTGCGCTCTTCTCCTCCGCACCTGCGCAACCGCATCTGCGGTTCCTTTCCGCAGATGCGGAAATACCTGATGCCAGACAAAACCTGCAATTTTTCAACTCCAAATTTCATCCCGTTAGCCATCCGAAATCACCCCGAGGCCCTCGGGACCTCAACCAAAAGAACCAACATAACCCAAAACATCATACAAACTTGTTCCAATCATCAAAATACATCAAACAACGCTAAAACCATCAATTCGCATCGGATTCAAGCCTAAGTTTCTTCAAAACTTCCAACCCGACCAAACGACGTCCGAATGACCTGAAATTTTGCACAAATATTCAAAATCATCTAACGGAGTTACAGAAACTCTCGGAATTCCATTCTGACCCTCGGATCAAAATTTCACCTATCAACCGGAATTCGCCAAAATTCAACTTCGCCAATTCAAGCCTAATTCTACACCGGACCTCCAAATCCAATTCTGATCGCACTCCTAAGTCAAAAATCATCCCCCGAAGCGAACCGAATCAACGGACGCATCCGATCCCTCTAACTATATAGTCAATTTCCGGTTGACTTTTCCAAAACAATCTCCCTTCTAAGTGGCTAAGTGCCTCATTTCCAACTAAAACAAATTCAGTTCAACCCGATCAACTCAAATACTGATATTAAAACATAAAGCAACATAATATGGGAGAAACGGGACGGTATCTCACGTGACGACGGGCCGGGTCGTCACAATTATTTTGTTAATATAATTTTATTGTATACATATTATGCATGTACTAGAATATAGCACCTGACAAACAATGGATGCAACTTGTTCATGATCGACTTGATGATGCTTATAAACTTGGGGTGGAGAAATTCTTGGATTATGCTTTTACAAGACTAGGAGAAAACCACACATTACGTTGTCCATGCGTCAAATATGGTAATGCATATTCAGGAACACGTGAGTAGGTCAAGTCACATTTAGCAGTATATGGAATAATCCAAAATTATACTTTGTGGTATCACCACGGGGATAGGTTAGGTGAGCCACATTCAGATTCTGAGCTTGCAGATGATAATGACTTTGAAGATAGTGATGGTGAAGATGAAATACATGGGATTTTAAGAGATCTATACCCCAATTTCAATAGAGACAATATAGAAACGGGCGGTGATGATTTTGTTGAGGAGGAACCAAATCCGGAAGCAAAAATATTTTATCGGCTCTTAAAGGATTTTGATCAACCACTGTACGAAGTTTCAAAAATTTTTAAACTTTCTACTGTGATTAAATTGCTTCACATTAAAAGTATTGGTCGTTGGAGTAATGAGTCATTTACAATGTTGTTGAAAATATTGAAGGAAGATTTGTTTCCTGATGAATCAAACTTGCCAGCTTCATATTATGAAGCAAAGAAGATAATTCGGGACCTTGGGCTTTCTTACATGAAGATTGATGCATGTAAGAATGATTGCATGCTATATCGGAAGGATGATGAGCTTCTTGAATCTTGCAAAGTTTGTGGTGTATCTAGGTGGAAAGTGGATAAACGTAGCGGGGAAATAAAATGTAGAAGTGGAAAAAAGATACCATACAAGATTTTACGTTATTTTCCTCTAAAGCCAAGACTTTAAAGATTATTTATGTCCTCAAAGACATCTTCTTTGATGACATGGCATCATGACAAAAGAGTTGATGATGGTATAATGAGGCACCCAACTGATTCAATAGCATGGAAAATATTTGATGAACTTCACCAATCTTTTGTTGTTGAGCCTCGTAATGTTCGACTAGGACTTGCTATAGATGGTTTTCAACCATTTGGAAATTCCAAAACTCCATATAGCATTTGGCCTATTTCACTTATTCCTTATAATTTAGTACCTTGGCTATGCATGAAGAAAGGGAATTTTATTTTGTCGATGCTCATCACTGGTCCTGAGAGTCCGAGAGATTCTATTGATGTTTATCTCCAACCTTTGATTGAAGAATTAAAGAAATTATGGGAAACTGGAGTGGAGACCTTTGATGCGTCGACTAAAAAGAACTTTATGTTACATGCAGCTTTGCTATGGACCATTAATGATTTTCCAGCATATGCAAATTTTTTCGGATGGAGTACAAAAGGTAAATTGGCTTGCCCTTGTTGAAATAAAGAAACTTCCTCAATTAGGTTATAAAATGGTAAAAAACAGTGTTATATGGGCCATAGACGCTTTCTTCCTCTTGATCATAAATGGAGGAATGATAAAGAGTCATTTGATGGCACTAAGGAGCGACGATTACCACCAAAAAAATTATCCGGCGAAGATATACTTGGTCAAATGGCTAATTTAGATAGGTTAAAACTAACAAAGGATCCAAAGAAGAAGATTAAAATATCACACGAGAGCAGGGGTGATAATTGGAATAAGAAGAGTACTTTCTTTGATCTTCCATATTGGAAAACTCTATTATTGCGTCTTAATTTAGATGTGATGCATATTGAGAAGAACATATGTGATAATATTTTGGGGACACTCTTGAATATGAAAGGAAAAACCAAAGACACCATAAAAACTTGGCTAGATTTGCAAGCGATGAATATAAGGAAAGAATTGCATACAATAAAAAATGGGGATAAATATGACTTACCAACAGCATGTTACACATTTATCTCCTGAAGGGAAGTACAAGTTTTGCGATTTCTTAAAAGATCTGAAGGTCCCGGATGGATTTTCATCAAACATTTCTCAGTATGTCAACCTTAAGGATCGTAAAATTTCAGACTTAAAAAGTCATGATTGCCATATTATTCTACAATATTTACTCCCACTTGCGATACGTGGAATACTTTGCAAATCTGTGAGTGAACCACTTATTGAGTTGTCTTTATTTTTCAACATTCTTGGAGCGAAATGTTTAAGCATGGAAGAATTAGAACAAATTGATGGCCAAATTCCGAAAACTGAGGTTGGCCTGTGGCAATTGACTTGAGCCTTGGGGTTTGCTCCCTTTTAAGGTCTCAAGTTCGAAACCCACTGGGTGCAAATAATTTTTGAGGGCCATCGGACTGGGTAAAACATGAATTAACCATGGTGCACTTGCAAAAAACTCCTTGCCGAGGGCTTGTGCACCCCCGAGATTAGTCGGGGCTCGAAGAGATTCGGACACCCGGTGCAAAATCAAAAAAAAAGTTAGAAAAGGTATTCCCTCCTACTTTTTTATCATGTAGCATTTGCCAATTCATTTAGCTAATGAAGCTAAGATTGTTGGAACTACTCTATATCGGCATTTGTATCCAATGGAGCGATACATATACTTTATGAAGTCTTTAGTTGGTAATAGGGCTTGCCCAGAAGGTTCTATTGCAGAGGGGTATTTAGCAACTGAATGTTTGACCTTATGTTCAAGGTATTTGCATACAATGGAAGCAAAATTTAATCGCCTTGAACAGAATTTTGATGGAGGTGTTGTAGAATGTGATGGAAGTTTAATAATTTTTTGTGAATCTGTAAGAGCTTTAAGAGGTGGCAAACCATGCAAATCTGATTCATATGAATTTGAGAAAGCGCATATTTATATTTTAAATAACTGTGGTGAAGTTCAACCATATCTCGATAAGCAATGATTTAATCCAATAATTTACTTATACATTCTCTAACTTTTTTATTTAAAATGACATATTATTCTTCAATTTTTGTAGAGAGTTTTCACAAACTCCAGCTAATAACTCTCAAGAAACTTCGGATCGGCAATTCATTGGTTGGTTAAAAGAAAAGGTGAGTACTAATAAGAAATTATTTGTTTTCAAACCAAGTATGCAAATAGTATTTGTTAAATTATGTACTTGTTCATGATAGGTTGCAGGTCCGCACAAACACGACGATAGTAAGAAAATGACAGATTTGGTCTCATTGTGACGTGGTCCTAGGCCATATGTAACAAGTTTCCATGGCTATATTGTTAATGGATATAGGTTTCATGTGCAAGACTATGATAAAGATTTAAGAACTCAGAATTGTGGGGTGGTTGTAGTTGGTGAGGCAGATGAAGAGAATAAAAATATTGATTACTATGGAGAACTAACCGAGATTCTTGAGTTACAATTTGTTGGAAGCAGAAGAGTGGTTTTGTTTTGATGTAAGTGGTTTGATATATATGACCAAGAAAAGGGAATTAAAGTAGATGAATATGGCACTGTAAGTGTTAACCGCCAACGCTTTCTGAAAATAAATTAGCCTTTTGTCCTAGCCAACCAAGCATCACAAGTATTTTATGCTGATGATCTTTCCAATAAAAGATGACATGTTGTACGAAAAGTTCAACCTCCTGATTTTGTTGACATTATGAAGGAGGATGGTAATTTTGAGGAGTTAGATAATTCTACACAAATGAAAAGGAAAAGAACTCATTAAGGTTTGGAACTTTATCATGTTTTCTTTTAATTTGTTAAACTCTTTACGATATTCATATTGGACTCATCTAATTAGCGCGTTCAGTTGCACTAATTAGATCCCCATTGAAAGCTAAAGTGCATGCATGCAAATCTCAGTACTTTATTGTCGATCGATATGGATATATGTATACCTTACTTTTGTGGCATAGGCTTTATAATCTATTCTTTTCCCAGTTTCTATATTTCCTTTGGAAAAACGTAAAATCCTAGAACCTTAATTGTACCTCATATATTACTGAAGAGGTGTTGTCTTAGGATGCATATGTGTCTGGTAGTCAAACAGCTGAAACAACTAGGACAAGGATCAGAGTGGACAAGTATACTGCTCATGTTCAAGTCATCCTAGGAGGAGCATGAGATGCTTAGAGGTCACATGGAAGGCAAGTACTGTGTAGCCAATTGGCATAGACAGCTTGGTGTCTGAGGACCAAAACGGTTTCACCAGAGGGACTTGTGGGTGGGAGGGGGGAGAGGGGGAGGAAAAGTTCTGATATCTCCTCTGCTTCTCATGTTCATGATGAAAAGCTTCAGCATGATGATCAAAAAGGCTTTGAGCTGGAATGGTTTAACTTTTTGAAAACGTAAGGATTCCTCAAACCTGCATATCTCACATGATCTTAGCCAGATATTGAGCTAACTCTTTGTGAGGCAAATGTGGTGCCAATAGCATCCTTAGGAGCAGTGTTACTCCAGGTTATGAAGGTGATACAACAGCGTAAGAGATGGTTTATGTGTGAAAAGAAAGAATAGACAATCAGTCACCTGCTCCCTCAGTGAAAGTTGGCTACTGATCTATGGAGCAGGTTCTCCAATCTCTCTGGACTCCAGTGGAATATGCCTAACTGTTTGGGAGATTGTTAGGAGTCTCATCATGAGGAGATCAAAATTGTTCTTATATGAAACCACTTTATAATGACACAGAGATCAGATTAAACACCAATTTTAATTGTCTTCTGGATAGAAGGTGGTTTGCACCGGCACAATTACAATCATGGGTATACCTCAATGTCTAATACTGATATCTGTATTCTATTTTTAGTACCATTTTATTTATTTTTCGACGTCGTAGATTTTAGTTACTTAGTTTGTCTGACATCCTTTTTTGATTGCTTATGTCTAAGTTATACTCCCTCTGTTCCAATTTATGTGAACCTGTTTGAATGGGCACGGAGTTTAAGAAAAAATGAAGACTTTTAGAATTTGTGGTTCTAAACAAGTTAAAAAGGGGCTCAGAGAATTTGTGTGGTTATAAAAGCTTCTCATTAAGGGTAAAATTATAAGTTTAAGCTAAATTATTTCCAAATTTAGAAAGGGTTCATTCTTTTTGGAACAGACCAAAAAAGAAATAGGTTCACATAAACTGGAACGGAGAGAGTAGTAGTTTATTTGCTCAACTATTCTTCAAAATGCTTAAATTTTGGTCAAGAACTCTGTAGCTCAAGAAAATAAAGCAGATATGGTTTATCCTACTAATAAGATGGCCCTGCTTGGTCCCAATTCTTTATCCTACTAATAAAATGGCCCTGCTTGGTTTACAATGCATGTGAATCCTTTTTTTCTCTTTGGATATAGAAAACCCCATCCCCTAACACCACTTCTCTCTCTTGGTCGGAGGTAGGTAGAAGTCTTTTCACATGATCAGTGGCATGAGAGGAAAAGGTCTCTTAAAATCGATCAGTTAAGTGGTTTCTTATTAACTGATTAAATATTTATATATGATAAAATTGGCTTGCTAAATATTTATATTTCTAAGTTTTTATGTGTCATTTGTTTCTGCCAATTTTCGCCAAACATGTTTTCTATTGCCTGCCTACCATCTAGCTTATTTTCAAGTCATTCACATAAAGATGATTCATCTGAAGGAGCATCTTCCAAGATCGAAGTTCCTTAAAATCTAAAACTTGTCTGCATATTGGCATTCAAATATACGCATATAGTTTTTCTCTATCAAGCTTTAACCTTTAAAAAGTCTTTAGTTGCCTAGATGTCCCCTCGTTAGCAGTGTGATCCTTTTTTTCTTTTTTTTTGATAAGGTAAGGTTATTATTACATAAGTACCAAGAAGGTGCAAAAAAAGTACATAACTAATCAACCACCCAAACAACAACTAAGCTATCAAAAAAGAAAGTTGACTGGACATTAGATAATTTGAGTTTCCATGTTTCAGTTGTTGGAAACAATTGTGAAGAATTGTGGGGATATTTTCATATTCCAAATATTATTTCTTGTTAATACATTTAGGTTGTAATGCACTCCCATGCCTCAAAAAGAGTCAAAGTGCTAGTTGACATTCCTTTTCTTATTGACAAATTGCTGAACTATTTTATCTGATCAAGTTAGCTTAACAACACTCTGCTTTCTTTTGTTGTATTAGGTTTAGATGAATCCATCAAAATCTCAGAAGTTTGAAATGGAATCAACTTCAAACACTCTTAAGCATTCATTTGTTGCACCTAGTGCCTTAGCAAGGGGACGAGGGCAAAGCTTCAGAACTTTGGGCTCGGTAAGAGTAAACGCTGAACAGAGACTCCCGATTGGCAAAAGTAAAAATCGTAATGCACCAGCTTCTTATCTGAACGGACTAGCTCAGAATAAGAGTCATGCACCTCTTGGTTTTGATCCACTAGAAGATGATGTTTCCCTCCCGCAAGAAGTTGAAGTGATGCAAGACACTCAGAGAAACGAAATAAGTATTTCACTGTTTCAAGTTGTAATATCTTTTTGTTGTTATTGCACTGACACTTGCCATTTTTTTAGTGTTTGACTTAAATTCAAAATTATCAAGTCCATGCGAATCTGAAAAGGCAAAAAAAGTGAGAGGAAAGAACAGGTGTAAAAATGTTTTAGGTCTCAAAGTTGGAGAAAAGTTGAGCGTCACTTTCTACAACAATCGAATTTTTGGGAAGCATTCAACCTCAATTGTAAGACACTTAGGTATATTAGTTTGTAACCGTAATATGTGCCCACTGCGTGTACACTCATGGGCGGACATTGAAGAATATAAGCTGGACCATATGTGGGAAGCTGTTACGGTAAGAATTTAAAGTATTATCTTGTTGTTTTGCCTTCTCCTTTTCTTCGTTCACAAATGAAAATAAAATACAAGTGACTTTACATCATTACATCTATCGAGTTCTTATTTTTTTTTTTTGGTTTATAGGAATTCAAAAAGAGAATTAAATGAGTAGAAACATATAGTTTATTGTGCTTTCCTAAAGAACCCCAATATCCTATTTCTTCTTCATCATAAACTGAGAAAAATATCCATTTCTTAGCAGTATCTTTTCCTATGTTGTTTATTGCATTTTTTCTCATCATCAAAGATAGTAAGAAATGTTTCTCCCTAGAAAGATAATAATATCCTTTTTTCAGTACAAACAAATCATCAAATCTTGTCATTCGTTATGTTAATGAGTACTAATACACTTTTAGAAGAAAAGTATCTATGTAATAGAAATTAGAAACTTTTTCTGAAATGGTATAAAGTATTGAAGATATAAAAAAAATCAGCACTACGAGAGTGTTGTGGTTACATCACATTAGGTGAATCAGTCTTCTTTGGTTGCTTGTTGACTCAGATGTTTGACACACGAATGCTTCTGAGGCCCGGTAACATCACCCAAATACCCAAGGATTGAATTCTTTGAAGAAACAAGGATCAGTTTAGTTCGCCTCTGTATCCTGCTCATTAGAGCTGCCTTGGCTTCCTCCTCCTCTTCTAGTCTTGTTTGCATTTTCGCTTGCCCTTCTTCCAACTGTAAAAAGACCATGAACAAATTATACAGCACTAGAAACCAACTACATCCATATATTAATCCCCAAAAGCTAATAAAACACATGTCTTTAAGCATGTAGTTTGTTGAACATAACATATTTGACCTTTAGCTGTAGATGAACTTTACCAAATAGTTCAACTTGAGAAGTTGATGTTTCAAAGTCAAAAGTAAGTTTTCAGTTTGCAAAACAAGATGACATGACCTGTTGAGGCTCATAGTTGTTACGACCCAAACCGAAGGGCCACGACGGGCACCCGGTGCCTTACTCAACCGAGTACCAACATAACATATCTTTCTTCTTATACTATCTTGAGTAAATGAGCCTGAAACCCGTCATCAGATAACAAGAATAAAACATGAGGGAATACTCAACATATGATGACCCAACATGATATAAAAATACATACATGTGACATACAGTCCTATAAAGCATACTTGACCATGTGTAATCTCAACACATAGGCCAACAAGGCCATACATGTATCCATAAACCTGACATCTGTCTACAAGCCTCTAAGAGTACATAAAATCATAAAGGTTGGGACAGGGACTCGCCATATCAATCAATACATATCCAAAGCATACTGACCAAATTGGCAACTCCGGAGCAAGTGGAGTGCACCAACACGTCCGCTGAGCTGATAGCCGACTAGGAAGAATGTCAACCTATCAATTGGGACCTATGGGCATGAAATGTAGCGTCCCCAAGCAAAAGGTACGTCAGTACTAATAAAGTACCGAGTATGTAAGGCAGAAAAGCATAAACAAGAACAGTAATATAAAGAAAGATGGAGGAGATACAAACCTGCAACATCTGCGTGCCTCTGGGGGCTACTGACATGAAATGCATAATACAAATATATACATAAACTTTTAAAACATACGCCTATGTAGGCATCATCATCATCATCATATCATACCCGGCCTCAAAGAGGACTCGATAAAAATATACCCGGCCATCATAAGGCTTGGTAGAATCGTACCCGGCCATGTGGAGCTCGGTAAATCCAACTAATCAGTGGTTGCACAATAGGTGTCGTACCCGGCCTACTATAGCGCGGCTCAGTAGAGTAAAATAGACTCATGGAATCACGTTTTAAACCTTTTGGAGTGACTTAAGGTCGTTGCACCTTCGATTAACATTATGGACATCATACCATCAATATGAGCTTCTATAGGATTCAAGGATCATACATACTTGTTTAGAATAACATTATAAAGAAAGAACAACATGGGCAACCTTAGTTTCTAAGAGTAGATCCGTTTTGAAATAGCGTATTCATTTCACTTTAGATCATGCCAAAAGAAAGAAAGAAATGCCTTAAAATACCTTAACCATGGTGAGTCCTTAATAACTCCCAAGAACCTCTTCAAAAAACTCAACTCAATCTACCATTGCATAAGGAGATTCAAAATTAATATTGAACAAAGGCTAAGTCTGCAACATAAACTTTTAGCTCGTTTATATAAATTTGGACAGCATCTCCCCTGTAAAAAAAGCCTCCTCCAATATCATATACCAACAACAATTACCAGAGAAATCCAGCAATATATAATTATCAATAACAAGACACCATAAAACAACAAGAAGTCATAACTATTTTACGACGAGCGACAAACTCCAATTGGAATTTGTATACCCCATATCATCCCTTATAGACTTTTTACTTTAAATTAATAGTATCATTAACATGGTAATGAAGTCATTCATCAATAGTTCCAGCCTTATACCATATATCCATAACAAAGAAAATGATCCACAACTCCAATTATTCTTAATTAATAACTTTATTCACTAGTGCATGTCTAGTTCATCCATTTAACTTAACCAATACCAAAATAACCTTAAGAACCTGTAGGCACACAATATATTTACCTCCTACAGTATATACAAGTCGAAATCCATGTTATAGTTAGCTTACAAGAGCCCAACACACCCCAATCAATTCATACTAAAACAACGACTATAGTAGTGTCCAACACCCCGAAAATATTATAAAGAATGACTAATCCATCATTTCACCATTATATGGTGTTTATCCACACCATTTATAATCCAAAAACTTCATTAAATAGCATCAAAATATACAGCCCAAAAGCTACAAGAAACAGCCCGTAAAACAGTCCATTACAAATCAAATAACTCGAACTTACAGCTTCTGATCACCGTCCCGTGAGTTCTAACTATTATGAAATAAATTAATCAACCTTACTTGATATTTAAGATCTTGAAACCAGAAATTAGGCATTTTTATTAAATTCAAAATACCTTCCAAAACTCAAACTATAAAGAAAAAGATAGACAATATAGCAATACTTACGCTGTGGTGATCGTTCTAGTGTTATTGCTTCTTTATTTCGTGCTCTGGATGATAGTATCGTTGAAAATACTTATGGAGGAGTTGAGGGTGAGTTTAGGGGTGTTATATGGTCGAGATATCTGGAAAACTAAAGTAAGAGACGAGACAGAGAGCTAAATATCCCATTTTCTAAAAGTCAAAAAGGTGCCACGTGCCACGTTCTCATTGGCCCTTTTTCAAATATTTATATCTTTTTATCCGAATGTCATATGAATAAACTATTAAGAGCATTGGAAACTAAATTCCAAGACCTTCAATTTGATATATAATATGTCCCAAAAAGACCTCATATAGCACACGTAATTTACTACTCAAAAAGCTTCATTACATGACAAATCCTTAGTCGGTTTTTCCGCAACATAAATCCGATTTTTCTAAAACTTTATACTTCATATACAAACATCATATATAGTAATATTATGGCTTTAAACTTATTTAAATCATGATTAAAAAGTCTCATATTCATCTTAACTTGCTTAACACTTCGTCAAACCTTTCTTGTCTTTGTAGAAGGATTTCATCCTTTTTTAGCTTACGTGGTATCAGAGCAGTTCTGTCCTAGGGAGTCTACAAGCCGTGTCTAGTAGAGTCTTCTTTATGGGTGTGTTGTGCACCAGACTTATAAGCAGGAGGCTACAGGATATTTAGGACTGTCACTCTTTCTTCTTACTCTAGATCGTGTTGTAAAGCTCAATTGTAAGAATTCAAACTTCTAAATTCTATTGTGTTCTTAATACAACGATACCTCATCCAAATAAACAGTTTGTATGAGATTGAATGTAGTTGTAGAAGAGTTGAGTCAGAGGAACTCAATTTTGTATCACGCTTATGATGAGCAAATGTGGGGTATTCAGCAGATCATGTGTGTTCTAAGATGTGTAAGCATCTTGATAAGGAGCCCTAAGGCAAGAATATCTATTCACTCGTATAGTAAAAAGTAATAAGTGAATTGGAAAGTAGACATAAGTTTCAGGAAGTAAAACAAGCAAGATGACGAAGGGTACGAGGTACCTAGTTAATGAAGATTATCAATATTTACAATCAAGGCAGAGAAATGTAAGTGTTGGTGTTACCTTCAATATTAACGGTGATATATACAATTGACCACACCCATCTGAGTGGTTCCCTATGGGAGCTAACAAATATAGTTTAAAAGAAGAAGGTGATATCAAGATTCAATTCGGGTTAGAGTAACCAAAAATTATGGATGGACTATTATCATTAACTAATGTATCCGAAGGATAGTGCAAATGTGGTAATAGATCTCCTTGTGAGACACCTAGATAGTGAACTTTAGCATAGTACAATCAGATATGAATACTGGAATATTCAAAAATTTCAGAAGATAGGTAGTGGGATCCTAGAAGGGACAAATATTTACCTTAGTATGACTTCATCCCCATGTAAAAAAAAGGAGAATGTTAGGCATTCCGAAGAGCCAGTGAGATGAAGCAAGGGAAGCTAAAAGGGAAAGAACATTTTGTTAGAGATTTCAGAATAAAGTGATAGATAAAGATATTATTCGGAGAATAAGAAGAGAGGAAATAAGACATCATGAGTAATATGTAAAATATGGTTGATAACACTAAATCAAAATATGACATGCTGACAGAGTTTATAGTCAAGTGAAGGAAAATACAAAAGGTGACAGACTTGAGGCAATAAATGAGTATAAGCCATAAAGTTATATCCTTATTTCGAGAAATGAGTTAGTGACTTCAACGTGATTACCAAGAGGAAAGGTTAGAACCCAAAGTAGTAGAAATTAGTATGGGCTGGTGAACAAGATAAACTGAACATGAATTAGGGGTTGAAAGATTTTATAATAGTTAGGTATCATGGGAATTTCAGAGATAACGTTCCGACAATAATAGAATGGACAACAAAAGAATAACCTTTAAGATTCATTTAGGAAGATGCTTCCCTAAAGCAAGCACGTAGAGCAGAGTTAAGCTTAAGGGACTAAGTGTGCCAGTTACACTAAGTGTCACCCTTGTGCGTAATAAATTCAATTATCCCCGGTATAGAGGGGTTACCGTAAGGCGAGTAAGATGTTAGTGAAGATGTGAAAAAATGGCAAGATGAAGAGGTAACTATGGAATAGTAAAGGAGGAATGCGGTAAAAGGGTGAAAAGAATGAGATAGCATCTATTCAAATCCTATAGATATGATATGACTCCAGAACATTATGCAAGCATGACTCAAGAGAGAAGCGGTAAGGGCTGCGCACCCAATGATATTGATAAATAAGTACAAATGAACACTTGATACATAAGGAGCCAATACGAGAGGTAACTTAATACAAAGTAATTAACTAAGAGAGATTACATGGAATATAGATATGAGAATGGACCAAAGATTGGTTTGTAGTTGATTCAGGAAGAGCCAAGTTATGGCTATACAAGAGGTTATAAGAAAATCAGCAGATCATGCAAGATAAACGTAGTGAATCCTAATCTAGTAAATTCAGTCTCGCAGATATGATGTCGTAACCTTGAGAAATATTCAGCTAGGAGTTGGGTTACTAAAGGTACCGTATAAGTGTTACGAAAATAATGGAGAGTTCCACTAAGGAGACAATCAAAATCTGAGTTTAGAAGTAACCCTACGAGCACAGGGGCATGAAGGTTTGTAACTAAGGATGTTTGTAGGCGAGTAAGAACATCAAAAATTCCTTCGGGTATACAGTATAACAAGATCGTAACTTTACAAGATCCAAAAGATCTCCTTAAGTACGACAAAGAAAGACTAGCTGAGGAAACAAGGAAGAAGGCTTCAACTTAAGTATAACGATATAAAGAAGAAATGGTCTTGTAACAACAGTCTCACTACAATATGGTATGCACTCCATAAGAAAGTGGCGCCTATAGTGGCTAATGAATGGAAAAAATAATCAAAGGTGATGTTTGAGATCATATGAGTTATAGGAAATTCAAGTATTAGTGGGAAATAAAATAAGCCAAGTATTCATGCAACAAATGGCATAACGACTAGGAAAAGTGATTGCTTACATTTAAAGAATTCTAAGAAGGCACGAAAAAGAATTATTCAATCAATGATCCAGAGTTAATTACGTTGTGAATGCACTTAAGACTTCAGAGTTATATCTATGCATCATATATGTTGACATTCATACAGCTATAGGAGACTCTGGTATAAGTTAAAAGAAAGAATTAAGTCCATGTCACCTATAAAGGCTTGAATTGTTAGAAGATTATATCACGGATGCTATATAGAGTCCATGAAAGGCTAATGTAATAGCTAATACCCTAAGCTGAAGATTGGAAGATAGCCTAGGCTTAATTAAAGGCTGAGAAGGAAGAGGAAGCTCGAAAGTTACATCATGAGTCCGATTGTTAGACCCAGATGATTATAGAAATCGTGTCTCAAACCATAGCAGGAGCACTTTTAATAGTAGAGGTATAAGAGAGATAGTACAATAATCATATTCTATAAAGACTATACGATAAAGCAATTAGAAGAGTACCAGCCTCATAAGACGTTAATACGAAGCTCCCACCAGATTGTGTATGCACCAGGGTTACAAGTATTACAGTAGAGCTTTAAGGTATGGATGTGGATTCCACCAATGTAGAAGGGAGGTTATGAAATCGATAGAAGATACTGTGCGAGATTTAAAGGTAAGTATGATAAAGGTGAGTGAGAAGGTGACAATAATAGGCAAGGTCTCAGGATTAAACCCGTCAAAACTAGAGGGCTGATACTTCCCATGAGCTATAGAAAGCTCGGTACACTCTGAATGAACTCAGAGGAGTCTAAGAACAGGAGCAATTAGAAGAGATGGAATACTGCCATGGCAGTAGAATAAGGGTGTAATTGTGATAGTTAAGAGCATGTCGTTTGGGCCTTCGATTGAGTAATGATTTAAAAAAGGGATGGAACGGTATTAGAATGACCCTGTAATATGAATAAGTTGGGATGTTATGGAAATGCAGTTATTGAAGTATAGTATCGTCCTTATGTGCATCAAGAAAATCACTTTAGATGTTTCCCGATGAGATGCGAGCCTTAGTGACAATGTATTACATCCGAGGCGATGGTTGGAGTTAGTGAAAGACTATGATGTTTATATTTTAAATCATACAGGGAAGGCGAATATAGTAGTCAACGCCCTCAGTGATAGATCTATGGGTAGCCTATCATATTTGCAGCCAAAGAAGAGTAAGATTGCTTGTAAGATTCATCAGTTAGCTAATATGAGAATTTGATTACTAGATTCAGGTGGTACCAGAGTTACCACTCAGGATATGACAACCACTTCTTTAGTAACTAAAGTGCAGGATGTGCTAGATCATTACAAATATACAACCCCTCAAAAGTAGAAAAACTATTTGAGATGGAGTCATCAGATATCGAGGACGATTATATATTCCTAATGTGGCAGGGTTGCGCCAGCAGGTTATGTGACAAGCAATGAGAAAGTAACCTAGAGTTGTGTAGCACACCTCAGTAATAATACCAAGGTTATAAAACGAAATATAGCAATAGTTGTACATTCAGCAAAGTACCAAGAGAAGAGCTTAAGTATAACTATATATGCCAAGAGGGACATCATGTCATAGTTCTATATAAGTATTCATAAAGTGAAGCCAAGAGATTGGCAAAAAGCTGGAGGAAAAAAAGGAGAGAAGAGTCGTGCATAAAAGGACATAGTCATATAGGATACATCATAGAAGATAGTCAAAGTTACGAGATTGGAAGAACTCCGGCCATAATTCGCGAGGTGAGAATAGGCCAAAAGGTGGGAATGCCCTGGTTTTTAAATTTATTCACAGAACAATTACCTAGATGACAAAGGACAATATTAAAGTTTTCATAAGAGCCATATGGTATGACAATGAGAAGCGCATCAGTCAACGTTCGAGGACAAATGTTCCAAAGAGGGAAATAATATTACAACCCATATTTTTGTACCTGAAAGTACGTCGTGAGTCAATTGATGTAAGCTAAAAAGGATCAAATCCTTCTACAAGGATAAGAAAGGTTTGCCGAAGTGTTAAGCTAGTTAAGATGAATATGAGACTTTTTAATCATGATTTAAATGAGTTTAAAGCCATGATATTACTATATATGATGTTTGTATATGAAGTATAAAGTTTTAGAAAAATTGGATTTAAGTTGCGGAAAAACCGACTAAGGATTTGCCTTGTAATGAAGCTTTTTGAGTAATAAATTACGTGTGCTATATGAGGTCTTTTTGCGACATATTATATATCAAATTGAAGGTCTTGGAATTTAGTTTCCAATGCCCTTAATAGTTTATTTATACGATATCCGGATAAAAAGATATAAGCATTTGAAAAAGGGCCAATGAGAGCGTGGCACGTGGCAACTTTTTGACTTTTAGAAAATGAGCTATTTAGCTCTCTGTCTCGTCTCTTAATTTAGTTTTCCAGAGATCTCGACCATATAATACCCCTAAACTCACCCTCAAGTCCTCCATAATGATTTTCAACAATACTATCATCCGGGGCACGAAATCAAGAAGCAATAACACTAGAACAATCCCCACAGCGTAAGTATTACTATATTGCCTCTCTTTTTCTTTGTAGTTTGAGTTTTGGAAGGTATTTTGAAGTTAATAAAAATTTCTAATTTCTGGTTTCAGGATCTTAAATATCAAGTAAGGTTGATTAATTCATTTCATAATAGTTAGAACTCACGGGACGGTGATCGGAAGCCATAAGTTCGAGTTATTTGATTTGTAATGGATTGTTTTACGGGCTGTTTCGTGTAGCTTTTGGGCTGTATATTTTGTTGATATTTAATGGAATTTTTGGAGGATAAATAGTGTGGATAAACACCACATAATTGTGAAATTATGGATTAGTCATTCTTTATAATATTTTCGGGGTGTTGGACACTACTATAGTCGTCCTTTTTTATATGAATTGATTGAGGTGTGTTGGGCTCTTTTAAGCTAAATATAACATGGATTTTGACTTGCATATACTGTAGGAGGTAAATATATTGTGTTCCTACAGGTTCTTAAGGTTATCTTGGTATTGGTTAAGTTAAATGGATGAACTAGACATGAACTAGTGAATAAAGTTACTAATTAAGAATAATTGGAGTTGTGGATCATTTTATTTGTTATGGATATATGGTATAACGCTGGAATTATTGATGAATGACTTCATTATCATATTAATGATACTATTAAGTTAAAGTAAAAAGTCTATAAGGGATGATACGGGGTATACGAATTCCAATTGGAGCTTGTCGCTCGTCGGAAAATAGTTATGACTTGTTATTATTTTATGGTATCTTGTTATTGATAATTATGTATTGCTGGATTTTTCTGGTAATTTTTAAGCGGAAGAACACACCTTCTATTTTCTGTTGTTGTTATAGGGAAAAAGTATGAGAAACTCAGCAAATAGGTCCAAGTTGATTATGCCTCATCGTGCGGGCAGCAAGCCTATCAGAGAGATTATTTACGAGTTGATAAGTAAATTGTGCTATTGTATTAAGAAACCCCCTCTTTGTTTAAAAGAATTGTTTGACTTGTTTATTTAAATGCGAAGGGAGGCAAAAATAATTATCCACCAGATATGGCAACTATTTTCTTTGAGACTCATAAGAAGGACGACAAGCTTGTCGAACCTGAAACCAATAAAAAATATGTATGTTGATTGATAAATTTCATTTTACACCCTTCCTTTTATCAAAGTATTATATTATTTCAAAGATTATACTTTTTCAGGCTGAAATTCAAGAATTAGTACAATCCGAGCCGTCTCTTAAAAATATTGAGGTTGTAGAAAGGTGCTTTGGACCTCAATGCAAGAGCAATGTTGTTGGATTTGGGGGTGGAATAACCGCTAAAGAGTTAAAAGGCGGTAATTCCTCTAAGGCTGCACTGTTGGATGAGCTGAATGCAACTCGAAAAGAAAATCTATCACTAAAAATACGCCTGGATAACTTGAAGAATACAATTGCACAACTTGCAAGCACATACTCTGGTCAGGCTTCATCAACACCATATTCAACGGAACCAGATACATGCATCTGAAAGGTTAGTAAACTTTTACCAACTTGTTACAATTATCACATGTCATATTCATTTATTTATCCACTCTTACCTAAAACTTTTACCAACTTTTGTCCCTAAACTAGGAGAGTACCCTTTTATATTATTTCTTAGATTTCTGCTTTGGCCGTCTTTCCATTGGTTACACCTTGCATGAATTCTCTAGCCTCTAGCAGAGGTTTTAAAAAAAAACAATTACATGAGATTATTAACATTTTTAGCCTTTTCTGATGAAAATTTGTTGCAGTAGATTATAGTAAACTCAGAAACATTTAAGTAAAAAGCCAAAAACAATTACACATGATGAGCTTAAAAGATATGTAAAACAAGTATTACGATATAATAAATGGTAAAAAAATTTTCCAATCTAAAGCAATATCTAGAAGACAAAAACACTGCATGAACAGAAGGCGGACGAAGTAAAAATCGAAAGGGGTAAAAACAATGTAAAATAGTTGTTCGTCACATTAGAGTTCCAGATTGCCTGAGTTTCCAGTAGTTTATCATAAGCAAAAGACATGCAGAATTGTTTGGTAATAAGCATTAGTCCATTAGATGTCAGTAGCCAGGAATTAGGTGTTATACAATGAAAGCACTTATTGTTCCTCTCTTTTCAAACATAAAAAGCTGAAAGATATGGACATAAAAGTTAATTCATCAAATATTTATCTTTGGTATCTCTCAACATGGGCTGTCTTTCATATATAGGTGCATGGGAATATTAGAAAATGAAAAAGTGATATTATTTTTTTGTATTCCTTTTATTGCTTAGATTATTCTTTTCCTTATTGTAATTTAGCCAATTATGAATACATGATCCAGATAGCTAAACAAAATCAGAAAGCTCAATGCACTATCTTTACAAACATGATCCATTTGATTGGAGTACTTTATATCTTTAACTTTTTACATATTTCCCTCAAAAGATATGACACACTATCAAACTACAGTAACATTTTTATTTCGTTGGTATAAAGGCAAGGTGATTTGATGGGTGTGCTTCATTGATAAGAGTATTATTTTTACCCGGTCACCTTTTTTTAAGATTTGAACGACATTCCTTTTACCTGATGGATGTGTTTCAACAAATATTTTGGAGTTTGAATTACTAGTCTAATTAATATAGATTGCGAATTTGCAATTGTAGTTTTATATTCAAATTAAAAAAATCCCAGCACATTAAAGGTTGGTTGGCTTCATTTGTCCCTTTTCCTTGTTGTCCTCTCTGTATATATTTCTGATTTGCTGCATCTTTAGTGATAGTTTTCCCTATCTCATGTTCTTGACTTTGTTCACTGGCTGATGTTGTTGTATTAATTCACTTGTAGTTGAAATATCACCCACATTCACTTCTTTTGATCTCCATTCTTGCACAACTCTTCTTGGTCTTCTCCTTTGTTGTTGGCCAAACTGTTTGTTCTTGTCATGCTCATTCACTTTTTGCATTGCTATGCCCTATGCTTATATATTTAGTATTATTAGCTTTCTCTTTCACCATGTTTGAACCTTTTTAATAAAGGTTATTTGAATTCCAAAAAAATTTGTGTCTTATGCTTTAGATTTATAATAGCCATGTTTGATTTATTTACTCTAATTGTTTAATTAACACGGCGATTAAATTTTTTTTTAAAATAAAATAGTTAGAGAAGTTTTTACTAAACTGACACGAGCTTGTTCTTTTAACAGATAAAAAATTTGAAGTATGAGGATGTCATTGAAGAAAGTGCAAAGCAAGTTGATGCATATTAGATCGTATAGCTCTCTTGGCGGTTGGGTAGGGATGTTATCATTGTACATCTGTTATAATTTCGTTTTCTCTCGTTTAGGATTTAATAGTGAGAAAGTCATACAATTTAGATGTATATATATTCTAGTAATTGACAGATTAATTTTATGTGAATACATGTGGTTATTTATTATTTTTTTATGATGTATATGTATAAGCACATGGAACAATGAATATTATTGCAAACACATGGAAAAATTTATGAATTATCTAATTGTATTTATTAAAATTTCATATAAATGAAGGAAAATATGTTCTTTACAACTATCTAATGATTGGATCGTCAAATTGTTAAACAGGTATTAGCGGAAAAAAATTAGTCGTTAAAAATATTATCGTTAATAGTAACAGAAAATTAACGAAAGAGAATTCCAGTCGCTAAAAGTAATTATAGTGATCGAATTTGTGGTTGTTTTTAAAGAGCTTTAACGACCGAATGACAAATCAACGAGGGGAAAATTCGGTCACAAAAGAGCAAGTATAACGACCATAAAATATTTCGTCGCTAAAGAATCTTTATGTCACGACCCGAATTTTCCACCATCGGGATCGTGATGGCGCCTACTCGTAGTAGCTAGGCAAGCCAAATTATTTACGCTTTCATTACTAGACAATTACTTTATCAGTTTACAGCATCAATATAGAACCTGAAATTTAATAAGAACAATAGCGGAAGTCTAATTTTTAAATACGAATCAAAACGCAGAACAGTCAATCATAGCCTCTACCCAAGATTTGGTGTCACAGTACTCATGAGCTACTAAGAATATACTAAATACAATGGTCTGAAAGAAATATATAAATTGTCTGTCTTGAAAACAATGAGGCAACAGTCTAAAAGAGAGCATAAAGAAGAGACGTCGGGCCTGCGGACGCCTGCAAGGCTACCTCAGTCTCGTGAAAATGAAAACCTGCTCTCGCACTAATGTTGTTGCTGCTCCTCAAAACCTAGACCTGTGCAAAAATGCACAGAAGTGTAGCATCAGCACAACCGACCCCATGTGTTGGTAAGTGTCTAGCGCAACTCCGGCGAAGTAGTGACGAGGCTAGACTGGACACCACATAAACCTGTGCAGTTATAAATATACAGCGGCATATCGAATACAAGGCAATTAACAACATGGGAGTGAAAACATGTTATGGGGAGATACAATATTAACAGCAATCCCAGGTAACAAAATTAAAGCAGCTTAGATTCACAATGAACAAGGAATCAACACTCAATAAAAACACACGGTATCAATAACTGTTGCGGCGTGCAACCCGCTCCATAATTACCATTATTGCGGCATGAAACCCGCTCCATAATTACCATTGTTGCGGCGCACAACCTGATCCACAAATACCACTGTTGCGTCGTGCAAACCGACCCATGTCATTTATCATTTATCAATATTGCGGCGCACAACCCGATCCTCAATATCATTGTTACGGCGTGCAACCCACTCCTCAATGTCATTGTTGTGGTGCGCAACCCGCTCCTCAATATCATTTAACAGTCTGGTTCTCCAAACAACAGTCACAATTAAGGGACATAAATATAAGCAAATATTTGACAAAAATCCCGGCAAGGGAAAGAATCCAACAAGTTCAACCAAACGTCCTGGCAAGGGAATAATCAACAACGCTTTCTTTTTTTTACTTTTCTTATCTAATAATTCACTCTTCCATTTAGAGCCAACGCTCCAAAGAATTCAGTCATTTCATATACTTTCAATATTGGTATCACAATTCGAGCCAATGCTCCCAGGAATCAAATAATCATTTTACCGTTCACATGTTATCCACAACATATAGAATTTCTCCAATAAATACGGAGTTCACAACCAAGTTATGGTAATCACATTATAAGGACTCACGGTCATGCTAGACACCGATGTATAGATACTCGTCACCATACCTATACATCGTACTCGATCACATAGAATTTAGCAACAAGACTCAACTCATATTCCCTCAACCTAGGGTTAAACCAAATACTTACCTCAAAGCCTTGAAACCCACTTAATCCTCAACTATTGCTTTACCTCGCGGTTCCACCTCCAATTTACTTGAATCTAATCACAAATTGTCCAATTACTTTAATAAACACTATATGAACTAATTTGAATGCATAAAAATGATTTTCCTATGTTTTTCCCAAAAATTCCAAAAATGCCCTCGGGCCTACCTGGTCAAAACCCAAGGTTCGGATCAAAACCCGGTTACCCATTCCCCCACGAACTCAAATATGTAATTTGTTTTAAAATCGGACCTCAAATCGAGGTCCAACTCCCCAATTTATAGAAAACCTAGGTTCTACCCAAAAATCCCAATTTCACCCATAAAAGTCCTTGATTTCTAGTAGAAAACATGTTTATTGATGTTAAAGATTAAAAGAATCGAGTAAAACTCAACTTACAGGTGATTTGGGATGAAGTTTGCTCTTGAAAAATTGCCTATGCTGTTAGGGTTTTGAAAGAATGGTGAAAAGTGATGAAAATTCGACTAAGTATAAAATTTGCTGGGCCTCGGATGTGGGAATTGCGAACAAAGCTTTGCATTTGCGAAGCCAAGGTAAAATTGGGACCTTTGCATTTGCGAAGAGGGCCTCGCATTTGCGATCCCTGGCCCCTTCGCATTTGCGAAGTTTTCCTTCGCATTTTCGATCCTCCCAGAACTCCCATTTCTCACATTTGCGATCAAGTGGTCGCATTTGCGATCATTTCTTTGCAAATTCGAAGACACCAGCAGTGAAAATACCAGATTTTTAAAAATGAAAAAATGCAATCTGATGCCTATCCAAAACTCACCTGAGCCCTCGGGGCTCCAAACCAAACATGTACACAACCTCCAAAACATCCTACGGACTTACTCGTGCGATCAAATCGCAAAAATAACATCATTTACATAGAATCAAGCCTCAAAACACATGATTTTTCTTCTAAACTTCATGAATTTTCAAACTTGGAACTTATAGTCCGAAACACGTCAAATGACGTTCAATTTCGACCAAACTTCACAGAAAGCGCTTAAACAATATATAAGACTTGTACCGGGCGTCGGAACCAAAATACGAGCCCGATACCCTAGTCTTTTAATCAATTTTCATTTCCATTTTCCTTAACAATTTCAAAAAAACAATTTAACAGAAAAATTCTTTTGGTCGGGTTCTAGACCTCGGATTTCGGCTCTGGGCATATGCCCGAATCCCTTATTTTTCTACGGACCTTCTGAGACCGTCCAATCTTTGTCCGTTTATCCAAAATGTTGACCAAAGTCAACTTTAATCATATTAATATCAAAATTCTTCAAAATTCTCACATAATTCACATATTTAAACATAAAAGCTTTCCGGCTACGCGCCCGGACTGCGCACGCAAATCGAGGCAAGAAAAAGTGACGTTTTCAAGGCCTCGGAAGCACGAAACGAATGAGGAAATAGGTGATGACCCTTTGGGTCGTCACATCCTCCACCTCTAAAACAATCGTTCGTCCTCGAACGGACAAAAGATAGAAGTACCTGAGTCGGGGAACAGATGTGGATAACGGCTCCGCATATCAGACTCGGACTCCCAGGTCGAGGCCTCAGGGGTCTGACCTCTCCACTGAACACGAATAGAGGGAAAACTCCTAGACCTCAACTGACGAACTTGCCGGTCTCGAATAGCTACCGGCTCCTCCTCATAAGATAAATCCTTGTCCAACTGGACAGTGCTGAAGTCTACCACATGGGTAAGATCGCCGTGATACCTCCGAATCATAGACACATGAAAAACTAGATGCACGGCTGATAAGCTAGGTGGAAATGCAAGTCTATAAGCCACCTCTCCTACTCGATCAAGAATCTCAAACGGGCCAATATACCTGGGGCTGAGCTTGCCCTTCTTTCCGAACCTCATCACGCCCTTCGTAGGCGATACCCGGAGCAATACCCGCTCACCAACCATAAAAGCCACATCTCGGACCTTACGGTACGCATAACTCTTTTGCCGAGACTGAGCCGAATGAAGCCTCTCCTGAATGATCTTGACCTTATCTAAGGCCTCCTGAACTAAGTCTGTACCCAATAACCGAGCCTCTCCCGGCTCAAACCATCCGACTGGAGACCGACATCGCCTACCATACAACGCCTAATACGGAGCCATCTGAATGCTGGACTGGTAGCTGTTGTTTTAAGCGAACTCTGCTAAAGGCAAAAATTGGTCCCACGAGCCTCCAAAATCAATGACGCAAGCTCGGAGCATATCCTCCAAAATCTGTATTGTCCGCTCGGACTGACCGTCCGTCTGAGGATGGAATGCTGTGCTCAACTGGACCTGGGTGCCCAACTCTTGCTGAACCGCTCTCCAGAAGCACGAGGTAAACTATGTACCCCGATCTGAAATGATGGATACTGGTACACCATGAAGGCGAACAATCTCTCGGATATAAACCTCCGCTAACCTCTCGGATGAATAGGAGACTGCTACTGGAGTGAAGTGCGCTGACTTGGTCAATCTATCAACAATGACCCAAATAGCATCAAACTTCTTCCGGGTCAACGGAAGTCCAGTAATGAATCCATGGTAATCCTCTCCCATTTCCACTTAGGAAGCTCAATCCTTTGAAACAAACCGTCGGGCCTATGATGCTCATATTTGACCTGCTGACAGTTCAAACACTGAGCCACATACGCAACAATATCCTTCTTCATTCTACGCCACCAATAATGCTGCCGCAAGTCCTGATACATCTTCACGGTGCCCGGGTGAATAGAATATCGAGAACTATGGGCCTCCGCTAAGATCAACTCTCGAATCCCATCAACATTGGGCACACAAACTCGCCCCTACAATCTCAAAACACCATCATCATCTAAGGTCACCTTCATGGCACCTCCATGATGCACCGTATCTCTCAGGATACACAAATGGGGATCATCAAACTGCCGATCACGGATACGCTCCAATAGAGAATAACGGGCACCCGTGCAAGCTAACACTCTACTAGGCTCAGAAGTATCTAATCTCACGAATCGATTGGCTAAGGCCTGAACATCTAAAGTAAGCGGCCTCTGGCTGACCGGGATATAAGCAAGACTACCCATGCTGGCAGACTTCCTACTCAATGCATCGTCCACCACATTGGCCTTACCCGGGTGATATAAGATAGTAACATCATAATCTTTCAACAACTCTAGCCATCTCCTCTGCCTCACATTCAACTCCTTCTGCTTGAACAGGTACTGAAGGCTCTTGTGATCTGTGTACACCTCACACGTCACACCATATAGGTAATGCCTCCAAATCTTCAAAGCATGAACAATCGCTACCAACTCTAGATCATGAACCGGATAATTCTTCTCATGGATCTTCAACTGCCTCGAAGCATAGGCAATGACTTTGCCATCCTGCATCAATACTGCTCCCAACCCAATACGGGAAGCATCATAATAGACTATGTAAGGCGCTGAACCCGTGGGCAAAACCAACACTGATGCCGTAGTCAGAGTTGTCTTGAGCTTCTGAAAGCTCGCCTCACACTCATCTGACCACCTGAACTGGGCACCCTTCTGGGTCAACCTGTTCATTGGGGCTGCAATAGAAGAAAATCCCTTTACGAACCGACGGTAATAAACTGCTAGCCCCAAGAAACTTCTAATCTCGGTCACTGAAGCTGGTCAAGGCCAACTCTTGACTGCCTCAATCTTCTTCGGGTCCACCTGAATACCCTCTGCTGATACAATATGACCCAGAAATGCAACCGAACTCAACCAGAACTCACACTTCGAAAACTTAGAATATAGCTGACTATCCTTCAGAGTCTGAAGAACCACTCTGAGGTGCTGCTCGTGCTCTTCCTTGCTGCGGGAGTACACCAGAATATCATCAATAAAGACTATCACGAATAAGTCTAGATATGGCCTGAACACTCGGTTCATCAACTCCATAAATG
>MU753701.1:143271-197130 GCA_026770625.1 Nicotiana glauca
CCGCGGGCCCGGTCCAGGCCCAGCCCACCATACAGCATTATCGGAGACACCAAATGACACATAGGAAAACAACACAACAAAATCCAAAATATGCATGACTCACACAAGATAGTCACTAACATATAAATATCATTAATGACAATGCCCCCAAACCATTACAAATCATCCCCGACATAGCCCACCTTGTTTCACCGCATGTGAAGCAATAAAGTATTGCCCGCCTTGTCTCACCACATGCGCATAATAATTATCCACGTTGTTTCGCCAAATGCGCAAATCTAACATATATAGCCCCCCTTGTTACGCTGCATATAAAAATATCAATAATAACAATAGCACAGACAACTCACGCGCGAACACCCTGACAATCCTCTCAACAATACCACATGTGCCCAAAAACATAACAATGTAATATAACAACCTGCACCACATGTACTATATTCCATAATGTTTCCACAACAACAATTTCAATACCACAACCACACATAGCTCATGGCTCACCAACATCGAGTACAACAAGAACAACAATGACACGAGGTACGACAAGTAAATCAACACAAGAATGATAGAAATACAATGAAATGGAAGAACAAGCTCAGCAATGAATGGCATAACAAGATAATGACTTTAAGTAAGAGTAGTTCAGCAGTAAAGAGATAACATGTAATATCGACTTCAAATAAGGATAATAAACTATGAAAAAATATCATGAAACAATAACTTATATTAAGAATAATTCAACTATGAAAGAGGTAACACGACAATAAAGTGGCAACAATTATAATTGTTTACGTGAAAATAGTAATAACAATTAAATTTGTTAATGTGACTCTAAAAATACGTGTTCTATTTTTATGCTAGTTGTTGAAGCAGTTGATGATGGATGTATGAAGTTTAACAGTGAAATAAGAACTAAAGTAGAGTTATAATCAAACAAAGGGGCTAGTTATTCGGGCCTCAGACTGATCGATGTGGGGCCTTGAGGTTGATGCCTGGTCTCGGGCTCGAGCCATCGGGGGAAATCGAGGAAGGACTAACAGTTAGGATATAATTGATGGAGGCTTTTCATGGCCAATAATAAGCAATAAATGAAGAACAAGTATGAAGATAATAAAATAGAGCAACAATCTCGAGCGAGTAAGTTAGAGAGAAAAGAGAGAAAGAGAGAGAGTTATTATTTCATGTTGAATAGTTGGAGCAACAACAACCCTTTACAAAGTGATGAGGATCCCCTTTATATAGGAGGGGAAATCCAACATAGTACAAAATGCATTAATTGCAAAAGGTATAGAGATAGTACGGCTAGATGCAACACCTTGATACAGGCTCCGGGCAAATCGACTTTGTCAGACTTAGCCGTGTTCCTTGGGAATCCCTTGTTTTACTCTTAGCCTCCATAAATATTCTCTTCAAGTCGGACCTCGATGAGCTTTGAGGGAGGGAACTCGGTCACAGCTCCGCATCCTCGAGGCCTTGAGCTGTTCTTTTGAAGTGACATAATAGAAAGAAATTGGACCCTCTAATTTTGCCGCATACAATAATTAAAGCACGTATGAGTATATTTGGAAACAAAATATAGATCATGAACCAACAACTTCAAATAAGTCATATAAGAGTGAATTTAACAACGGTGAACATAACATGATAGAGAAACTTCAATTTGGTGTGCATTAGAACCCTAAGAGTTTAAACCAGTCAAATTTACACATATAAGGCCATGTACACACTCGTCACCTCAAGTACACGTCTTTCACGCAGTTCAAATAGTGAAAACAAAAGATTCCCTATGGGGTATTTTGCCCACACAAAGTTACGCAAGACACTTACCTCAAAAGCCCTCAATCAATACTCAAAAATAGCTTTTCCTTTACAATTCTCCTCCGCTCGGCGCAAATCTAATTAAATTCGACTTAATAACATCAACTAATGCAAGAGAAATCAATTCCAATAAATATATCTATGATCTTTGCATAATTCCTCAAAAGTCAACAGAAGCCAACATCGGGCCCACCCGATCAAAATCCGGGTCAACGGTAGATTCCGACTAGCCATAACCCCACGAGTCCATATATGTATTTTATTTCAAAATTCAAGTCCAACTCGACTCTCAAATCCCAAATTTTTATTTTTCAAAACTTAGACAGAATTTCTCAGAATTGTACTTTGATTCTCATAATTTTGATGTTAAATCTCATATAGAATCATGTAAAATAGTTTAAAATTGATTAAAATCACTTATCTAATGGTTATATATGAAAATCTCTCTTCAAAATTGCCTCCTGCCGTGTCAAGGGTTCAAAGATATGAAAATGAAATCATGTCCCTCAACTTTTATGTCCAATCACAAGTGTCACAAATCCGACTAGAGTTCGCGAATGCGACAATCATCACACTTCTACTACTGTCGCAATTGCAACAAAAAGTTCTCAAATGCGAACAGTGGACCATTCATAAAAGCGATCTAGCGATCGCAAATGTGAAATTCCCCTAGCTGAGGTCCCATCGTAAATGTGAATCTTGAGTTCGCAAATGCGAGCATGACAGTTCCTAGCAACATTTGCAAAGGCAGCTCCCTCCTCACAAATGTGAATGTTTCAAATGTGAACAAAATCTCGCATTTGTGAGATCTGCAGCACCTTATCAAAATCAGCAAAAACTAAAGCTCTTTGAACACTCTAAAGCGAGTCTGAAACTCACCTGAGCCCTTGGGGCTCCACACCAAACATCGACACAAGTATAGAAACATAATACAAACTCATTCATGCAATTAAACCATCAAAATAACATCGAAAACCATGAATCTGACCTCCAAAACTCATGAAATCCACAATGAAACTCAAGAACTTCTAAAAATACAATCGCGCTTCTGATTCCTATCAAATCAACTCGGAATGATGTGAAACTTTACAGAAAAGTTTCAAATAGAAAAATGTAACTATCCCAAGTACCTAAATAGAAATCCAAACATAATAGCTATGAAATCAACCTACGGTCAAACTTCTAAACCTCAAGTTGCTAATTTTCTGCAGAACAATAGAAATCAACATATAGACCTCCGAATTTGATTATGGGCATATGCCCAAGTCCAAAATCATGACACAAACCTATCGGAGCCATCAATATATCGTTACGGGGTCATTTCCACAAAAGTTAAACCTCGGCCAACATTTTCACCTTAAACTTCTAAAGTGAGAATCACTCATCCAAATTCATCTCGAAACATCCAAAAATCAAATTCGACCATGCACGCAAGTCATAATATACAATATGATGCCACTCAAGGGCTCAAACCATTGAACGGAACCTTAAAGCTCAAAACAACCGGCCGGATCGTTACATAACCATTGTCTGACTAACATCCATATAAATAAAGATAGAAAAGTAGAGAAAACTTCTTCAATTTGTCTAGTGGAATGGATCACTTGAGGATCTTAGTTGCTCAATTTTGCTTCAACAATGGTGTTCCTTGCCTTCTCATGCCAGGAATCTTGTTGAAATCTCAGATTTTTCTATGCTTTTCCTTGTTCTACGGGAAGTTACTTCACTGATCAGGGTCACAATTTTCCAATGCTTTTCGTGTGCTATCGACAGTTACTCCACTACCTGTGTCACGATTTTCTTTTTAATTGTTCAAAAATTGCCTTTTAGCTTTATTATTGCTCAAATCACCTCTATTATTTTCCCTCTTGGATCCTATATATCAAACTTTAACCATTAAGCTCAATTGGTCATATTTCAACCTTAAACAGACCAAAATAGGGGTAAAATAAATAAGATTATATGTAAATCTAGAATATTATCACCACCCCACACCTAGACTTTTGCTCTTCCTCGAGCAAACACAAAACATCACAGACAAATCACAGAGAAATAGTCGAGCTCATTCAAACTACATGTCAAGCGATTATTTAGAGACATCAACCAGACAAGTAGAATACCTTTCGTTTACTCGTATTCATATATTGAAAATCAAAACTTCGTTCCTCACAAATCCCGTTGTACCTCACAATCAAAGAAATGCCCCCAAAATACACATCTATATTAGCAAATCACAAACAGTAGGGCATATAAAACAAAACACTCACCCTCATCAAGGACTTTCACATACAGCACATACAGTACCATAAGCTCCCCTGTTCTGTTACTATCTACTAATGTAGGATTCTCAATCCACAAATAATTATGTCTTTTCAAAGCTTGCAAAGTTGGCTATAGTGACTAAATCTTCCCCTAAACACTTTAAGCATCACTAATTTCTACATTTTCCACTCTTTTCTTTTGTAAACACTTTCCACTTTCATTTTTTTTTCACAGCTCAATTACAAAAGTCTCTAAAAAAAATTTGTCTCCCTCTTTTTTTCCCAACTACATTTGTTTAAGATGATAATGGACCTTCAAAAGGGAATATCAAGGGACTGAACCTTCATTACTTTCATTCTTGGTGAAACTTTGAGTTTGTAACGACCCGACCGGTTATTTTGAGCTCCAGCACGTCGTTCAGCAGTTTGAGGTCATGAGCAGCTTCACTTAAGGTATTATGACTTGTACGCATAGTTAGAATTGAATTTCAGGAAGTTTAAAATTGATTTGGAAAGAGAATCCTCATTTCGGAAGATTTAAGTTGAAAGAATTGACTAAGATTGGATTTTTGAGTAAACGACGTCGGAATCGGTATTCAAAGATTCCAGTAGGTTTGTATGATGATTTCGGACTTGCGTATGTCCGGATCGAGTTTTAGAAGACTAGGGCATATTTCGACATCTATTGTGGAAGTTAACATTTTTGGAAGAATTTCATAAATTTGGGTTGAAGTATATTTCAGTGTTATCAATGTCCGTTGGGAATTTCAAGTCTGGGAATAGCTCCGTATGGTGATCTGATGATGGGAGCACGATTGGAAGTGAATTCGGAGGTCCGTGGGTCATTTTGGAGTCATTTGGCTAAAGATAGAAATTCGAAGGTTTTTGACGAGTTTGACCGAAAGTGGACATTTTGATATTGGGGTCAAAATCCAATTCCAGAAGTTGGAGTAGGTCTGTAATGTCGAATGTGACTTGTGTGAAAAATTTGAGATCAATCAGACGTGGTTTGATAGATTTTGACAGTGGGGTGCGATTCATGATTTGATGTTGTTTGATGTGATTTGAGGCCTCTACCAGGTCTGTGTTATGTTATAGGACTGGTTTGTGTGATTGGACGGGGCCTCGAGGGCCTCGGGTGTTTTCGGGGTGGTTTCGGATCATTTCGGGCTGTTCTGCAATAGCTGATGCGAGTGTTTGGTATTGTTCTTCATGCTCACGAGGATCCTCTCGCATTCGCGAAGAAGTATTTGGCTTCAGAGACTCTATTCTTTGCGTTCGCGTACAGACCCTTGCGTTCGCAAAGAAGGAAATCTCTGCTGCACAGGTCTGACTTCGAAGGCTCATATCTCGCAATCTATAAGGAATTTGGAAATGATCTAAAAATGAAGGTTATAGCCCATTGTGTATAGTTTTTAGACAGGTAAACCATTTAGAATTTGGACTTGTGTACAAAAAGTTATGGCTGGTACACACTAGGTTGTCTGGGATGATGAAGAAGAAACTTGTGTTGCACAGGGCTGACTTTGGCAGCTTATATCTCAAAATCTATAAGGAATTGAGAGATGACCAAAACATGAAAGTTGTAGATCTTGGTGTCTAGTTATAAAAATACTAAACCATTTTTCATTTGGATTTTTCTACAAATTATGGACATTATCTAGAGGCTGTCTGAGAAGAGTTTGGAAAATGGTTTTTGGGAATTTTCTTCTTCGCGAATGCGATGGGGGTCTCGCGAATGCGAAGAAGAGTCAACTAGGCAGTTTATAAGTGTAAAGAAATGGGTTTGGCTCATTTCAGCTCATTTCCTCTGTGGCAGCCGACCTAGGAGCAATTTTGGAGCTCCATTTTCATCATCCATGTCAACGTAAGTGATTCCACCTATTGCAAGTTAATTACTTGGATTATATCTGGATTTTAACATGGAAAATCATGTAAATTAGTAAAAATTTTGGGATTTTGAAGAAAACTTAAGAAATTTGTATTCTTGGATTTTGACCACGATTTTGGAGATGAAATTGAGAGACAATTATATATTTGAGTTCGTGGGGTTATGGGTAAACTTTATCTTCAAAAATTTTTGGAATTCGGGCATGTGGGTCTAAGGGCATTTTTGTCAACTTTTTGATCAGGGTAAGGACTCAAAAGCATGCTATACCTGAAATATTTGTAATGTTATTGACAATTGAAATTGCTTAAATCATATCGAATTAGTAAAAGAATTTCTAAAAAGGGTTAAACCTCATTTTGTTAAAACATTAAAAGAGAATTGACTTTTCCTTGGATGAATGTTTCTTGATGAATTCTTAACTGGCTGTTTGAATATGTGTAACTATGAGTACCTGCATAGCACGTATGATTCGCGAGCGGGGTAACTCTATTATTTACATTTGACCACATCTCATGTATGATTCACGAGCGCGGTAATAGATGCATCTATGGTTCGCGACATTCGACCCTCTAGCATTGCACAGTTTAAATATTTGTTGAATCGGGTCGTACGACCTCGACATGATTTGCGCATGCTTGTAATGATTGCCTGATATTTAAAAATTAATATTGCCTCCTTGGTATGAGATAAATTGATAAATAATGCGTTATGAATTTGGAGACTTCTAAATATAAAAAGGAATGTTTACTTGTTTCTTGACTTACTTGAGTTTACTGCCATTTTTAATAAGTCCATGATTATTCGTATTATTAATATATTATTATTGGACCACTAGTAAGTGTCGAGGTTGACCTCTCGTCTCTACTTCTTCGAGGTAAGACGGGATACTTACTGGGTAAACGTTATTTTTTATTCATACTACACTTGTTGTGCATTTTTGTTGCACATGCACATGTATGTCTAGTGGCCTAGTTAGGGCAGCAGCATGGTTGATACGGAGACGTAGGTGAGTTGTACCTCTCGAGATGACCCGCAGCCAGTCGAGTCTCTTTTAGAGTATTGTACTATATTTTCTTTTTTGTCCAATTTGTATTTTGGACAGTTGTTGTATTACATTATTTCCTAGAAACTACTCATGCACTTGTGACACCGGGTTCTGGGATGATTATGGGATATTTTGCATTAACTTCTAAATATTCTTTTATATATTTTGTAAAGATTATCATTTACTAGACAAATTGAAAAATATCATAGTTTTCACAATTATTTAAACGATAAGTTAATTAAGTATTTATGGTTGGCTTATCTAATAGCAGTGTCTGGCGCAATCACGACCCTTCGTGGATTTTGGATCGTGACAACATGGTGTCCGAGCAGTAGGTTCAGTTAGGTCTTACAAATCATGAGCAAGTCTAGTAGAGTCTTGCGGATCGGTGCGGAGATGTGTGTTCTTATTTTCGAGAGGCTACAAGGTTGTTAGGAGCACTTCCCTTCTTGATTCCTCATCATGCGGTTTGATTCCTTTGAGGCTTATGCCTTTTATTATTTCCTACTCAATCTTATGCAACGTGAAGCGCTTGCTATATGGATCGAGAATTAAGAAATTGTAATGGTACTACAGACATGATGCGGGATATTTCTCCCTGCGTATTTTATTGGGATATTGCCGTCACTTTGCAGAAGGTTGTTCTGTCATTTCTGATCAGTATCTATATTACCTAAGGTTTTGAGATTTGGCATTAATTGTTATGACGATTCGTGTGTTGCTATCACACAGTAATTGTGTAATGGTAGAATGCTTGTTTATGCATTGAGGCAGTGAATGACTTGGAATAATGTTTACTCAATGCAAGATTCAAAGATTCAGAATTTTATTCTGACGGAGGAGAGGTAATCGGGCTATGAATGTTCAAGTTTGGTTTGATAGAGTAACAAGACTTGGTAGTTTCGACCGTGGTGGAATTTTTATCTGTGATGTGGTTCCATTGTCCTTGTTGAGTACATTAAGTTCGTTGGTGTTATGGTTTTCTTCAATTCGCCTTTGGGGTAGAGTAGCATATGGATTTTGTGGTAGGATGACTGCACTCATTGAGAGAAGTTTAGAGTGATTTGGGATTCATGGTGGACAGTGACTAGGTCGACGAGCATAATTTGAAATATTGGCTAGCATAACGATGGGAAATTTGACATGACGGAAAAGAGATGCTTGATATGAAGAAGGATACAACATAACTTTGAATTGAAAGATATTGTCGCACATTTAGTTGATGTCCAAGAGGAGTGAAGAGACTTGTGCAGCTGGTGAATGAGCACGGGCTCATGTGGGTTATCTCATATGAGCAGGTCAGCGATCGCGTGGTTGGTGAAGCTCATGCGAAGAATTTTACTGGCTATCTGGTAAGAGGTCTAATATATGAATGTTGCTAGAGATTCATAGTGTTCATGAAATGCTAACTGAAGAATTTCGAGGAATCTGGGGGTTTAATTGCGCAAGGTCATGTCAATAAGAGATAAGGAATCTTGGTGGGTTCCAAAGTTGTGTAATAGTGGCTTCAAGATAAGTGGGAGAGTCCCACCGCCTATGGTTGGATTGCCTGGTCACCTATTTGTGATATTTCTAGTTATCGACATATTGATGGGTTACTGTGACTAAGGAAAGAGAACATTAGTGGTAATTTGAGCAAAGGAATTGAAGAATGTGTTCTATAATTGGCATCATCGATTCATGTTCAAGCTTTAGGAATACTCACGAATAATGCTTCGCGTAGAAGTGAGCTGCAAGGAAGGAGATTCAGTCGGGTGATTTATTGAGAAGGTGGTCATGTGGTAGCGGAGCCCTGCAGTTGATTATATTCGGGACCAAGTCAGAGTGGGTGACTCTCAATAACGGTCCTAGTGGGTTCAAAGGTTAAGGTGTGGTGCCTAAGGGTTTCGAGTCCATAGTATGGTTGAGTATCGATCTTTTGCAGCAGATTATGATAAAAAGCTTGGAATGTTCTATGTTATATTTGGTCTACGGTATAAATTGAGAGGAATGGGTGAAAATAACTTTAGATTCATAGAGGAATTATCAGAATGGGTGTACCAATTGAGGATGTGAATATGCGCATAAGGAGGGTATGAGATGGTCCGTGGGAATTGAGACAGCGTGGTCTCGTTAAATAAGGTCATTCAGGATGAGTGTGGATCTGGGTTCTTGATGTTTTGAATGGGGCTATTATTATTCCTAAGTCAAGCCTAGAGTAAATTGGAAGAAGTAAAATTAGTCACCAATGGTTGAATAGGTATAATGGTGGCAACGATTAGTTCCTTCAGCGTGTTAAGTTATACACAAGATTACAGTAATACGTGCGAGGTTTCAAGGTCGCCGTAATTGATTTTATTTGTAAGCTTTCAAGTATCATGGCCTATTATGTGCAGATGGATCCCAGAATAGTTATGGTGGGTTAGACCACTACTTGAGGTTGGTATTTTCGGTGGTTATGAGAATTTAGTCACGGGTTGTATTGATTCCCTTAAAATGAGTTAAGTAAAAGGCTTCTAACGGGTTGTATTGATTCCCTTAAAATGAGTTAAGTAAAAGGCTTCTATATGATGAAGTGTTTACCCTATTAGTGGTTCAAGAGTTATGATGAAATTCTTGTACTCTTGCGCATTGTCATGATTAAGTGCCGTGAGTAGCGTGGGATTTGGAAGTTTAGAATCAAGGTTGTGGTTCGGTGTTAACAAGGAGGTCACGGGCTTGGATGAGCAAAAAAAGAATTTAGATGTTTAGAGTAAGCCGGTATTATCTTTAATGTCACCTGAGATCAGTGTCATGAGTAAGAGGTTTTGTGTATTGACTTCCAGATCCTTGATTCACTTTGTAACATTTGTATAACCAGTGGTATGGATGTGCAGACTTGTTACCTAGTACAGAAGGCCATGGGATCATATCCCACAGAAAGATTGTATAAGTGTGACGTGTAGTCACTTAATTGATTGAGGATTTAAACAAAGTATGGAGATTGTGGTACTATTGCTAATTGAGAATTTATGTCTGAAGGGCGCTCGGTTCATTTGGTCGTGGAATGTGGGAGGTTGTTCCGAATTGGACAGTTGTTCTTGTGTGTTATGGGAAAAAGGTGGTTATTATGGACCCAGGAAAAATTATTGGCCTAGTTCGGTACGATCAGAATCGGCTTGAGGTATGTGAATGGATTTAAATATGAATACGGGCTCTATATCATGCCAGATATGTTCATTTCAGCATAGCGCTCCTTATGGAGGACTATTCAGACGTTGGATGTTATTTTGTTGTCGGCTATTTTATGTAATGCTATATTGTGTCGTGTGAGATGCGAAATGGCTTGATAAATTTCTTTTGTGTTGAGGTTCCGCGTAGCGATGGTGTTATGGGAGCAGGATGGCTCTTGAGATTCAGATCATATATCGCACTTTAATTGTGCTTGAGTTTTGTAGCTTATGGCGCTATCTGTCTCCCCATAGATGGTATTATGCACTTAGCGTGCTTGTGGCTGATATTCGGTATTTTGTAGTAATGAGCGATTTTGCTCGGTAGCGCATCTTCTTATGTGAATTTTATGTGTGGATCGGGTGGCACGCCGCCACGGGTATGTTGTTTGGATCGGGTTGCACGCCAAGACAGTGTGATGTTGAGTACAGTTCCCTATATCTGTTTTTGTGTGTTTCATTTCCCAATTTCTGAGGAAAGTTCATATTAGTTGTGTGAGTTGAGTAGTCCCTTCCATAGTTCATTTTCCTTATGTATCACGTTCGATCTTGTGGCCTATTAGCACGTTGTGGCATCATATGGGACTTTTGATCATGACCGGGGTGGCTTATTGCCTGAGCAGTTTGTACTAGGTGAACGAGATTATTGGATCTAGAATCAGTGCAGTCGGATTATATGAAGTATATTAAAGAGAAAATCATTATTTGGTTCAGAATGAGGTAATGGTTCTTGTTAGAAGTATAGACTCAATGATTTGTTGACTCGGCAGTTTGGTATGAATTTCGGCACATCTCTTCCGTCGTGGCAGTATTGCGATAGTTGGAACAAGACTTATATATATCATGAGGTGCATTGTCAGTATTAGATTCGGGGAATGCCGGTTATTGTGATCAGAGAATGTTATAATGGTATTGTGAATGATGTGGTGCATGGTGAGAATTCAGCAAAGGCATGCAGTCATGCTCTGGTACCTCATATAGTGATTGATATGGTATTCATAGCAACAACAAAACGTATCTATGTGAACTACGTTTAACCTGATTCTTGTCACCACAAGATACGTAGGCAGCCTTAAGGTTCGGTCATACCAAGTAAAATATTTCATAATCCCACGAAGTCGAGAATGGGGTAGTCTTTCTCCTAAAGTCCATCTCAAAAAGAAAAAGAAGAAAAAAGAGAATCAAATTCCCTTGTTTTAGAAATTGGGGTAAAGTTTTTAGAATGGATTCCAAACGTTGTAAATAAATTAACCCCATTGTCTTAGTTATTTTGAGCCTTTATGATATCATTTCTTTCTAATCCTGTCCAAAAGCCACATCACAGTCAAAAAAAACCTCACAAATAATCTTTGAGAGTGCTGAGTTTAGACATGCCAAGAGTATATGATGTTTTTACTATGGGCAATGCCTTGTCATCTACAGAATCAGAGGAAATAAAAGAAAAAGAACAAAATGAGAGAGTCTTATTGGTGAAAACCTTCACAGGCACTATAAGGTGATGGTGAGTTTAGAGAAAGAACAAAATGAGAGAGGCTTGATGGTGAAAACCCTTCGGGCACTACAAGTCGAATAAGGATTATGAACCAGATTGGATAATCAGAGCATTGAAGCCCAGTTTCATGGTTTAGGGGTATAACAAGAGTTGAACATCAGACTTGCTTGACAGATTAGGCCACTTAATCCAAAGGTGCATGTCATGGTCATTAGAGTTGGTATCCACATCTGATAAGTTTATACTTTATAGTTTTCTTGTTAGGAATCATCTCTTTCCATTGTCCTTTACTCCGTTCCTTTTGTCATGTTTACTTCCTCTTCCTGAGTCTGTTTGGGCAAAACAAGTGAGAAATGACTTCAAGATTTGCTACCAACTTTCCAATTGCACAAAACGGGATCTGGCTAGCACATCAAAGTGGCATAAGTTAGGAAAGAACAGCGTGCGCACTGAGTTGGTAACAATCAACATGCTTTGGGATTCATGTGAAATACAAAGTTTTAGTATATGTCAATTCATGAACAATGCAACAGATAGAGGGTGCTGGGTGAACGAATCAAAGGTATTTTCTATGATAAGATTGACAAAGAAAATGGTTAACCAGTAACAAGCAAGGTTTTCCAATCGGAAATCAAAGTTATCATGGCAAGTGAAAGAGCAATAGACCTCAAGGCCAAGGCCAGTGGGTTAAGTCAGGAAAGAACAGCATGTGCACTGAGTGGGTGGCAATTGACGTGCTTTAGGATTCATGTGAAACACAAAGGTTCAGTATATGTCAATGCATGAGCACAATGTAACAGATGAATGCTATTGTGTTTGAACGGATCAAAGGTATTCTCCTTGATAAGGGTGATAGAGAAAGTGGTCGGTCAATAAACAGGCAAGGTCTTTTGAGTTGAAATCGAAGTTATCATGGGAAGTGAAGGAGAAATTGCCCTCAAAGTCAAGGCCGCAAACCAACCACCATGTTTAAACTCACAAGTTATCTTTGACTGAAATAGGGGCAGGATATTTTGTTTGTTACGGAGAAACCCTCCGTGAGGAAAGCAAGTGCCAGACAGGCTTGATAGTAAGTTTCTAATACCCTTCTGGATGAAAGGATTAAGTAAGTTGTGAGACCCTCACAAGTGACAAGGTCTGACGAGAGTTTTACTTTTTGGAAGTATAATTTAGCATTTAAGTTTTTCACTTTTGAGGTGAGACTTGGTTTGAAATTTTTCAGGACAAGGGAATTTAGCTTAGAACTTATTTTGATAACAAAAATTGGTGGACATTCACGAATGTTCCCAATATCAAGCTAGGGCAGAAAATTTTGTTTTGTTTTATTTGTTTTGTTGTAATCTGGTACCCACCTAAAGAAACAAGGGAAGACAATTCAAAAGAAAAGCAGCTTCAAGAAGAGGACAAGTCAGGTTCAGCAATTAGGCACTCACCTGGAAAACAAGGAAGACAGTTCCAAGGAAAAGCAGTCTTAAGAGAAAGCGGTTCAAGTTCAGCAATCAAGCGCCCACCTAGAAAACAAAGGGAAAACAATTCAAGTTTCAAAGGGAAGGAATACAATTCAAGTGTTGGAAATCAGGAACCTACCTGGAGAACAAAGGGAAGCAGTTCGAATTTTGAGGAAAAAAATTTCAAGTGTTGGAAATCAAGTGCTAACCTGGAGAACAAAGGGAAGTAGTTCAAGTTTCGAGGAACAACAGTTCAAGTGTTGGAAATCAGGGGCCCACCTGGAGAACAAAGGAAAGCAGTTCAAGTTTCAAGGAAAGACAGTTCAAGTGTTGGAATTCAGGCACCCACCTGAAGAATAAAGGGAAAGCGGCAGTTCAGAGGAGTCAGTTCAACTGTTGAAAATCAAGCGCCCACCTGGAAAACAAAGGGAAGAAGTTCAAGTTTTAAGAAAAAACAGTTCAAGTGTTGGAAATCAGGCGCCCACCTAGCAAAGGGAAGCAGTTAAAGTTTCAAGAAAAAAAGTTCAAGTGTTGGAGATCAGGCACCCACCTGGAGGACAAAGGGAAGCAGTTCAAGTTTCAGGAGAAAACAGTTTAAGGGTTGGAAATCAGGTGCCCACCTGGAGAACAAAGGGAAGCAGTTCAAGTTTCAGGAGAAAATAATTCAAGGGTTGGAAATCAGGCGCCCACATGGAGAACAAATGGAAGCAAGTCAAGTTTCAGAGAGAAGGAATACAATTCAAATATTGGTAATCAGGCGCCCACCCAGAGAACAAAGGGAAATCAGCAATGTTCAAAGGAAGACGGTTCAAGTTCAGCAATCAGGCATCCACCAGGAAAACAAAGGGAAAACAATTCAAGTTTCAAAGGGAAAGAATACAATTCAAATGTTGGTAATCAGGCGCCCACTTGGAGAATAAAGGGAAAGCAGTTCAAGAGTTGGAAATCACGCGCCCACCTAAAGAACAAAGGAAAAGCAGTTCAAGTGTTGGAAAGCAGGCGCCCACCTAGAGAACAAAGGGAAAGCAGTTCAAGTTTTGGAAATCAAGCGCCCACCTGGAGAACAAAGGGAAAGAAGTTCAAGAGTTGGAAATCAGGCGCCCACCTGGAGAACAAAGGGAAAGTTGTTCAAGTATTGGAAATCAGGCGCCCACCTAGAGAACAAAGGGAAAGCAGTGCAAGAGTTGGAAATCAAGCGCAAGAGCTGGAAATCAGGTGCCCACCTGGAGAACAAAGGGAAAGCAGTTCAAATGTTTGAAATCAGGCGTCCACTTGGAGAACAAAGAAAAAGCAGTTGATAATTTGGCGATCAGGCACCCACCTGGAGAGCAAGGGAATACAGTTCAAGTTTTGGCAATCAGGCACCACCTAGAGACCAAGGAAATACAGTTAAAATTTTGGCAATCAGGCGCCTACCTGGAGAGCAAGCGAATACTGTTCAAGTTTTGGCAATCAGGCACCCACCAGGAGAGCAAGGGAATACAGTTGAAGTTTTGGCGATCAGGTGCCCACCTGGAGAGCAAGGGAATACAGTTCAAATTTTGGCAATTAGGCGCCCACCTGGAGAGCAAGGAAATATAGTTAAAGTTTTGGCAATTAGGCGCCCACCTGGAGAGCAATGGAATACAGTTTCAAGTATTGGCAGTCAGGCGCCCACCTGGAGAGCAAGGAAATACAGTTTCAAGTATTGGAAATCAGGAACCTACCTGGAGAATAAGGGAATTCACTTCAAAATGCAATTCAGGCAGCAACAAAAGAAGCTCGCGGCAAGAATGCGAGTCAACAGTCCGAGGTGATCAACAGAAGTTTGTCATAATCCAGAATAATTAAAAAAAGGCAAGAAGTGAATCCAAATACTGAAGTTGATGAAAGATGTGAGCTGCTCAAGACATGACTGAAGTCACAAGCATGGTGTGTCCGATTTTGATCCGAAAAGCTGAAGAATAATGAACTAGCACATACATTTAGCAAGCGTCAAGGTTCAAATCCAAAGTCTGCATGAAGAACCATTCAAGACTCAAGATCGAGCTTCAGAAGACTTATAGATAGAAATCTTGTAACTCGTAGTTGACAGACTTAGCTAGTCTTTTTCATTTTTGATTTTTGATGTAATAACAGTACCGTGGACCGGAACCTCGGCGCAATGGCACCTCGACGGTCTCTCCACCTAAGTATACTCCACCATCTCACTCACTTCTAAACTACACGTGGCCAAATTCCTTTATAACCAAGAATACGTATGAAACTCAAATACTAGGGCTCGGTCACATTCTCCTTTCTTTTAGCTTTTGGTCTCTTTAAATAAGGGTCAGGTCAAAAAACCTGTCTAGTCGTTCTTTGTCTGAAAACTCTTCATGTTTTCAGTCAAAGAGGGGCAGCTGTAGACATGTGATTTTTGACCCTCCCCAAGATTTTTTATATTTTAGTATGTAAATATTTAATATAGGCGTAATATCGATATTTCAACTAATTTTGACTCTTTTACTTTATTTTATTACAAGAAAATGAAAACTACAAAAAAATAGTTTCATTAATATTTTGTAGTCATTTTTAATCTTGAAAAATATCAAAAATAGTTTTGTTTTAACTTTCAATCTTATTTTAATAGTTATTTTAGTTAAGTAGGATTAATTAATAAATGAAATCGCATTTTTAATCTCGTTCACGGGGAAAGAATAAAACTTGCGCTCGAACGACCCATTTTTAGGCCTAATTTTTGGATTCAACCCATAATTCTCAAAGCCCATAATTCTTAGGCACATACTCCTTAACCTAAAAAAGGGGAGAAATTTAAAAATAGCCAGATTTACAACTGGTCATTCAAAAATAGCCCAGTTTCAAAAGTAATCGAAATTTAGCCACTTTTCATGTAAAGATAAATCTGAGCGAAAACACTGTTCAAAATCCGAAAAATATGCCCGCATATTATACGGGAGTTCCAGCATAAGTATGCTTGAACTCCCGCATATTATATGGGAGTTTCAAGATAACTATGCTGGAACTCCCGTATAATATGCTGGAGTTCAAGTATAATTATGCTAGAACTCCAGCATAATATACTGGAGTTCCGGCAAGTATAAATGTCCAGTATAATATATTAGAGTTTTGAGCATCGGTGCTCCAGTCTTCCGTATATTATACAGGAGTCAGCAAAGTATACTGGTACAGCATAATATGCTGGAGTTCGTACACAAATAAACCAAACTCCCGTATATTATACGGGACCGGTCTCTGTTGTAGCAAAATAGTGATTATTTTTTAGTGACTTGGTAAACGCTGGCTATTTTTGATTGACCATTGCAAAAACTGGCTATACCGTGCTATTTTGACTAAAAAAAACCTATAAATACCCGGACCTAGACTCTACAATCAGGGATAGACCTAACGCTAAAGGAAAATAAGATCCCTAAGCTAGACTACCAGCGCAATTACACACAAAAGGATCCCATCATTCTGCTTCTTCTTCTCCAATTGAAAACCAGCGAAAAACCCTATCCCCTCCTTCCATGGCTTGAGCTTCAATCAAAAACAAGATCTCCAACAAAAGAACCTCCTAAGACGCTCCTTCTTCTTTAACAAAATGAATAACGCCTAAGAGACTTAAGAGATCAACGACAGACCTTGAGATTTCTAAGCTAAGAACAGAACTCCTTTGTCTCATTCATGAAGAACCAATGCTATCTATAATTTCTCCAAGATTTAGCTCCTACAGGTTATTGATAGAAAATCTTTGTTAAAGGTGGTTATAATCACGTGCTTACTTGCCTCTTCAACTGGTAGAACAATTCCAAAATGTTGTGTACTCGTTCAATTCCAATAGTCGTCTGTTTTAATCATCAATAAAGAGTTGAGTTTATTTTTGGTCACGTGTTCAATTTCTCATTCAAAGATCTACTGATAATTCATTGTTGGGTGTTCTTTTGTTAATCTGAATTTGAAAACGACAGTGAGGTTCATTATTTCTTCTTCTTTGTTTTAGTTATGATAACACTACCTTGTCTCTGATTGTTGTCACGTTTCTGGTGTTTAATTTGACAAGTATAATTGAATTCCTTTATTATCTTAATACATTTATATGACAATAATAGAGTATAGGAATATCTTTTTTTTTTTTTGAATTACATTAAAGGTTTTTAACTAACGATGAACCCTTACCACTTATGTCAAAAGGGTTGGAGTTTTAGACAGGATTTTAGGCTACTGGACTTAGATAACTTTTCTTTCTTTCATTGTTGTTTTGATTAATTGAACTGTTAGGAGCATGTTAGGACGATAACATCCAGGTAGACGAACCTCTGGGCACGTTTATAATAACAATTATCATAGTTATGGGTACGGTTCTCGTGACGTAGTTGTGATACTTTATCCCTAATTAGTTAAATATGAATATCCGTAGTTCACTTAGTTGAATGCTTTTCCTTTAATAAATTTGAGGTGTGCCATCCAATCACCTAGTCTATGGCCCTCACATCGATATCTTAACTAGTGTAGAAAATGCCTTGAAATTTCGTAGTTTGCTTCAGGCGCGTTAATTAAATAAATTATTGTGGCTACGGGTACGGTTCACGTGATATGGTTATGACACTTAATTTCTAAAATCCATTGGTACATTTATGTGACCCAGCCATAATTTAATTTTATTAATAAAATAAATATATTGTAGATCGTGGGTACGATTCCCGTTACACGATTCGCGATGTGTAATCAAAGTAATTAGTTGTATAACAATTGAATTATTAAAAGCGGGTAAAAAGGAATAAAATGGACATAGGTTTCAAAGATGTTTTAAAATCAAATAAATAGGCCAATAATAACAGTTGAACGACCGTGCTAAAACCACCAAACTCGGGAATACCTAACACCTTCTCATGGGTTAACAGAATTCCTTACCCGGATTTCTATGTTCGCGGACTGTAAAACAGAGTCAATATTTCCTCGATTCGGATTAAACCAATGACTTGGGACACCATAAATCATCCCAAGTGGCGACTCTGAATGTTAAATAAATAATTTTGTTTCGATTGCCAATTAAATTAAAACAATTCCCTTATACTCTCTCCGGGATAGTTAAAAGGAGGTGTGACAGGCGTATGTCTAGATCGGGTTTTAGAAGATCGGGGAATGTTTCGGCACCTATTCTAGAAGTTAGCAGTTTTGGAAGAATTTCATAAGTTTGGATTGAAGTGCATTTTTGTGTTATCAATGTCTGTTTGGAATTTCGAGTCTGTGAATAGCTCTGTATGGTGATTTTTGGCATTGGGAGCATGATCGGAAGTGAATTCGGAGGTCCGTCGATCATTTTGGAGTCATTTGGCTAAAGATAGAAATTAAAGGTTTTGACGAGTTTGACCGGAAGTGGACTTTTTGATATCTGGTTCGGAATCCAATTTCAAAAATTAGAGTAGGTCCGTAATGTCGAATATGGCTTGTGTGAAAAATTTGAGATCAATCGGACGTGATTTGATAGGTTTCAACATCGAATGTAGAAGTTTGAAGTTCTAAAGTTTATTAAGCTTGAATTGGGGTGCGATTCATGATTTTGATGTTGTGTGATGTGATTTGAGGCCTCGAGCAGGTCCGTGTTATGTTATGCGACTGGTTTCTGTGATTAGACGGGGCCTCGGGTGTGTTTCGGGGTAGTTTCGGATCATTTCGGGTTATTTTTCAACAGCTGATGCTGGTGTCCGATATTGTTCTACGCGCTCACGAGGATCCTATCGCGCTCGCGAAGAAGGATTTGGCTTCAAGGATGTTGTTCTTCATGTTCGCGAAGAAACCCCCGCGTTCGCGAAGAAGGAAATCTTCGTTGCACAGGTCTGACTTCAAAGGTTCATATCTGGCAATCTTAAGGAATTTGGAGATGATCCAAAAATGAAAGTTGTTGTCACGACCCCAGTTCACCCTACATAAACATGTCGTGATGGCACCTAGTCCCTATGACTACGTAAGCCTAACAATGCGGAAGATAAACCAAAATTTACGGAAGAAAATAAATAAAACTGAACTGGTAAAATAAATAGGGTTTAAGGTGTCGTTCGGCACATACCACAACAATTCTCAAAGCTAACAAAACTTCCCAAAACTCGGAAACTCACAAATCACAAGCTAAGGGATACATAAGAGGCTCTAACTCAAGAATATATATATAAAGGAGAAAATACTAGAAGAACTATACTTATTACAGAAAAGCTGGAAAGGGACTCCTCGATCTGCGGATGCAGCAGATATACCTTGAAGTCTCTACCAATACGCCTCCTTCCAAGGCTGACAGAACTGAACGGGAGTACCTGTATCTGCACAACAAAAATGTGCAGAAGAGTAGTATGAGCACACCACGGCGGTGCCCAGTAAGTACCAAGACTAACCTCGATGGGGTAGTGACGAGGAACAGTCAAGGCACCTACCGGTCGATAAACAGTATAATCATAGGAACAATGGTAATGACATATGAATATGTAAAGAATGCGTGAACGACCAAAAATTCTACAATTCACAATAAGGGGTAAATATAACAATTAACAACAAGAATATAATAAATGATGATACGAAACGACGGCAAAATCACAACCCAAATCCTAAGGTCACAACACAGCAAAGAAAAGAAACAAGTCAATAATTCATATCATACGATGATGTTCACAGAAGGTCTTATCCCATTCTTTCCACAAATTTCACCAAGTCTCGGACTAACCACAACTCGCGAAGACCCAGCATCTGAAATCTAACAATTGGCATCCTGTGCCCCATCAATCTCATGGTCATACCGACAACTAACTGGCTAACTAGGGCCACTCTCCCAAATATAATGGATAAGCGAGGCGTACCTCCACCCTTAGAAAAAAAATCAGGAGGAATTCATCTCTAATAGGAGTACTCAGCTACGTGTATGCTTGTGCAATGTTTCTAACAAAATTCTACCAACCAACAAACATGAAAAGGAGGACGGACCGCACGTACGATGTTCCTTCACAACTCCCAAGCGGTAACATTCATGCAGGTAAACAATCCACAATCACCATAGAAACAAATAGGAATGCCTCAACAGGCCGTCACAACTCTATACAATCCATCCCTGACATAGCCCACCTTATTTCGCCACGTGTGCAATAAGTAATATAATAGGCACCGCCTTATTTCGCCACACGTGCATAACAATGTTCCACCTTATTCCGCCACATGTACAACCCACATATAAGCATATAACATATCCTGCCTTATTACGCCGCATGTGCAAAACATCAATAACAACAATAGCATGGCAAAGACCTCGTGCAACCTTTCAACAACAACCGCACGGCAGAAACCTCGTGCATCACAATATCAACAACCGCACGGCAGAAACCTCGTGCATCACAATATCAACAACTTAACATGGTGGAAATTTGACAAGAATGGTAAATGCAGCAGTGTAATAAGGAAAATCAACGAAACAATAATAACTACCAGGATAAAACAGAAACACAGGGTAAACACCACTCAATCTCAAATACTAATGAGGGNCTATATCAGGTAGACATGCTTTCCTAGTCCAACACAAGTAATAGGCTTCAAGTAATATAAAGCAAATAAGAAAAGAAAGTTAAATGTTAACAACCTAAGTAAAACAGGATTTTCATCAATCGGCTCAAGTACAACTTCATATTCGGTGATTACAAGGATCTAAAAGCCTAAAGGATCAATTCACCACAAATAAATCCGAACATGCACTCGTCACCTCGTGTGCAAGGAATACAATCAACATAGAAGACTCAAATCCTAAGGGGAAGTCCCCCACACAAGGTTAGGCAAGATAGTTACCTCGAACCGGCTAACATCAACTAGCAAACACGTTCTTGCCACGAGTTCTCGACTTCAAATGGCCCAAATCTAGTCAATTAAATCACACATTGTAAATAATATTGCAAACAACTGATTCCACTATAAAATTTAGAGCTAGGGCGCGAAAATAGGTAAAATGACCAAAATTCCCCTCCAGTCAACGTCTCGGAATCGAATAATTTTCATATTTTCAAAACCCTCGTACTCTCACGAGTCCAACCATATAAAAATCTCCCAAATCGAAGGTCAAATACCTAATCAAATCATAATAACTAAGTCTACGAAGTTTCATCCAATTTTCCACAATTTTGACCTTGAATTCGAATTTTAATGGTGGATTTAACTAGATATTGATAGAAAACAACTAAATGAGATTAAAGAAACATTACCCACTAATATTCTCTTCAAAATCCACCCAAAATCGCCTTCTCTCGAGCTCCCAATTGATTTTCCAATTTTTGAAACAAACCCTCGGATTATTCTATTTCATACCAGTGATTTCCGCTTTTGCGGTCCAGGGACCACTTCTGCGGTCCCGCTTTTGAGGAAAACCAACCGCTTCTGCGGTTTCTTATAATAAGCCGATCAACCGCTTCTGCGGTCCACCAATCGCAGAAGCGAGTTCGCTTCTGCGGAACTTACACCGCTTCTGCGTTTCCCAAGCCAACGCCCACTTTTTGCTCCTGCGGTTACCAAGCCGCTTCTGCGGCTCCACTTCTGTGGTTCCCAAGCCGCAGAAGCGAAAATACCAGAAGGTCTGCTGCAATTTTCTTCTAACTTCAAAATTTACCCGTTGAGCATCCGAAACACACCCGAGGCCCCTGGGAGCTCAACCAATCACACACACAAGTCATATAACCTAACATGGACTCGCTCGAAGTCCCAAATCACATAGCACAACATCGAAACGACGAATCAAAGCCAAAAATCAAGCTTATGAACTTCCAAGTCTTCAAATAACGAATCTCATACTGAAACCTATCAATTCAACTCGTAATGACGCCAAATTTTGCAGACAAGTCCAAAATGACATAACGGAGCCGTTCCAACTCTCGGAATCGCATTCTGACCCCGATATCTCAAAAGTCAACTGTGGATCAAACTTCTTCATTTTCCAACTTCAACTTTCGCCGAAATGCCTCAACTTACTCTACGGACCTCCAAATCTGAATCCGGGCGCGCATCTAAGTCCAAAATCACCATACGAAGCTGTTGAGATCATCCATGGCCATTCCGGGGTCAATTACCCAAAAGTCCAATTCCGGTCAACTTTTCACCGTTCTAACTTCCAAAACAAGGTTTCTTCTATACATTTGACTCTAAACCATCTGAAAGCCAAATTCCACCTTGCACGCAAGTCGATACTCATATTCCGAAGCTATTCCAGACCTTATGCCGCTAAACTGGGCTTGATTTCTCAAAACGACCGGTCGGGTCGTTACAGTTGTAGACCTTTGTGTCTAGCTTTCACACAAGTAAACTATTTAGCATTTCGGTTTGTGTACAAAGAGTTATGACTGGTACACTACAGGCTATCCCAGAAGATGAAGAAGAAATTTTTGTTGCACCGGGCTGATTTTGGCAGCTTATAACTAAAAATCCATAAGAAATTCGGAGATGACAAAAACCAGAAAGTTGTAGATCTTGGTATATAGTTTTCAAAACATTAAACTATTTGTCATTTGGAGATTTGTATTAAAAGTTATGGCCATTATCTAGATGATGTCTGAGAAGAGTTTGGAAAATGGTTTTTGGGAATTTTCTTCTTCGCAAACGCGATGGGGGTATCGCGAACGTGAAGAAGAGTCGTCTGGGCAGTGTATTAAGTGTAAAGAAATGGGTTTGGCTCATTTTATCTCATTTCCTCCATAGGAGACAACCTAAGAGCAATTTTGGAGCTCCATTTTCATCATGCACGCCAAGGTAAGTGATTCCACCTATTGCAAGTTAATTACTTGGATTATATCAAGATTTTAACATGGATAATCATGTAAATTAGTAAAAAATTTGGGATTTTAAATAAAATTAAGGAAATTTATATTTTTGGATTTTGACCACGATTTTGGACATGAAATTGAGAGCCAATTATATATTTGAGTTCGTGAGGTTGTGGGTAAATTTTATCTTCAAAAAATTTCGGAATCCAGACACGTGGGCCCGAGGGCATTTTTGTCAACTTTTCGATTTGGGTTAGGGATTGCTATAAATTGGATTGTTATGAGTAATTGAACATGTATTAATGGGTTTACATAATTATTGGCTAGTTTTGAAACGTTGTGCATAAATTTGAGTCTTCGAAAGGGCGTGGAATGCCGGTTATGGAACTTTGAAGCAAGGTAAGTCTCCTTTCTAACCTTGTAAGAGGGAATTTTCCCCATAGGTGAACTAATTGATTATGTGCTCCTATTTATGGGGGCTACGTACGCATGATGTGACGAGAGTCCGTGCGTGGCTACTGTTATGTTTAAGTCCAGATAATCTAGGACCCAAAAGCATGCTATACCTGAAATATTTGTAATCTTATTGACAACTAAAATTGCCTAAATCATATTGAGTTAGTAAAAGAATTTCTATAAAGAGTTAAACCTCATTTTCTTAAATCGTCAAAAGAGAATTTACTTTTCCTTGGATGAATGTTTCTTGATGAATTCTTAACTGACTGTTTGAATGTGTGTATCTATGAGTACCTACGTCGCACATATAATTCTCGAGCGGGGTAACTCTATTATTTATATTAGATCGCGTCGCACGTATGATTCGCGAGTGGGGTAATAGATGCATCTATGGTTCGTGTCATTCGACCTTCTGGCAGTGCACAGTTTAAATATTTATTGTATCGGGTCGTACAACCTCGGCATAATTTATGCATGCTTGTAATGCTTGCTTGAGATTTAAAAATTGATATTGCCTCCCTGGTCTGAGATAAATTGATAAATAATAGGTTATGAATTTGGAGACTTCTGAATATAAAAAGGGATGTTTACTTGTTTCTTGACTTACTTGAGTTTACTGCCGTTTTTAGTAAATTCATGATTATTTGCATTATTAATATATTATTATTGGACCACTGGTAAGTGTCGAAGTCGACCTCTGCTCTCTACTTCTTCGAGGTCAGACGGGATACTTACTAGGTACACGTTATTTTTGTACTCATACCACACTTGTTGTGTATTTTTGTTACACAGGCACGTGTATGTCTAGTGGCCTAGTTGGCGCAGCGACATGGTTGATACGGAGTTCAAGTTCCTAGAATTTTGCCTCAAACAACAGGCAGGTCAAGTTCTAGACTGACATGCATTCATAGAAATACACGCAGAAAAAAACTCCCCACACAATTTACATAGAATTTACATAAGTTTTAACAGTCAATGTATGAGCTTAGAAAGGAGGTCTACGAACAATTTAGGCGACTCACAAAACATAACTTCTCGAGGATTGAAATCTCTTCGCTTCAAGTTCTCTCTATTTTTTTAAAATTACAAACAAAAAAATTGCTTGGTTCAAGCTCACTGGTAAAAAACCAAGTCCAAGAAAACCAATTGAGATCACTATGCTAAAAAATATATATAAATAAAATATTCTCCACCCCACATCTAAAATAGTACATTGTCACCAATGCACACCATAAATATTAAGATGATAAAAGAAACTCTCTGGAAAGCTAAAGACCGTAACATTAATAGATCATGGGGTACTCAGACTTCTCCCATGTATAGTCTTTTGTAAGGGCAACCCACACGTAGTTCCAACCATATCGCTTGCTTTTCCTTCTTCCAATGGATTTTCCTCCCATTCTCATACACTTTTTGCCTCCATCTCAAGATTATGAATTGAATTCCCAATTTAGATTCAAGTTTATTATTATGCTCTTAGGGTGGTGCAACAAACTCTTGCGAACCAGAAACTAAATATTGCATTTCGCACTTTTTAGCCTTCAAATGAGGAATGTTTTAATGGCATTGCAAATTTCAGAATTTATAGCTCGTCTAACTCTTCCATTGACTCTTTGTTATATTCGTAAGGATCCACTCTCATTTCACAGTTCAAACACAATGTAGAGAAGTGTTTGGAATGAGGTCTTACGCGCTCAAATGCATGAATTTCAATCTTGTCAACATCCTCAATACTAATGACAGTAGAGTTAATTAAATTAGTATCATCAATATCCATGGCCCACTCTAGTATCACTTCTTCAAAATCGACATCATCGAATTCTAGTTGGTTAGACAGTTGGTGTTCTACTCTGACCTACTCCGTTTGCACACCAATTTCTGCCTCTATTCCATGCTATTCTTGATTACTATCCATAATACTTGCTTGTTTAGCATTTAAAGCTTCAATCAATTGACTAACTTGAGCCTCTAATTGTGAATACTCATCTCCGGCCTTTGCATATGTAGTTATTTCTCATTATTTTATTCCATGAGGCACTTTAACATATCTTTTATCTCCTTCAAATCCGCATTTCCTGGTTTATTATTCCTATTAACTTCATAAAAAAAAGTAGAGCTATCATAAAAAGGGTTCTGGGGAGGATAAAATTATAAGCATAACAATGATAGTGACAATCTTTACCACTACATACATCACACACATTCCATAAATAAGATAGAGTTTGTTGACATAACTCGCTCCCGGAAATATTTTTATAATTTTGCCACGGGTGGTTTCCTCCACAATAAATAGTAGGAAGATTAAAAGAAGAACTACCAGCATCTAAACTACCATAATTCCACGATGTCATGTTTCTCGTATCTAAAATAAAATAAAATTAATATCCAAACTTGAGCCATAGCAATATTTAAACCTACAACTACATCGTTAGTTCTCCGATAACGGTGCCAAAATTTTATCATGCCAAACTATGCCTAATAAAAAGGACTAAACGGTCGTTGCAAATATAATTCGATCTAAAAGTCTGGAGTCGAATCCCTCAGAGAACTAAGGCTTATCTATAGCTATTCAATGTCACTAAGAAAACAAGTTCAAACAATTTTCGAATTATTAAGATTAAGATTTTTGTTTTAAACTCTTAACTAAAAAATTACTTGTCACAATCCCAATTTTCCTCCACAGAATGTCGTGATGGAACCTAGTATCTAAGACTAGGTAAGCCTAACATACATGCATAATTTAATAGAGAATTTATAGAAACCTTCAAATAACTCAACATATATCGTATAAAGAAACTTTGTAAGTCAACATAACACAACTCCCCGAAATTCGGCGAATACAAGTCACAAGGTCTACAAGAAAATATTGAAAATCCATATACAACAGTTTCTATAAAAGGGAAAGAAAATGAAATATACTAGATAGAGGGTGAATCCGAGGCCTGCGGACACCGACAGATGTACCTTGAAGTCTCCAAATCCAAGTTCGACTCACTGGTGCCTGGAATGGTAAGAGGTACCTGTTCTGCACAAAATTCTATGCATAAGCGTAGTATGAGTACACACCACAATGGTACTTAATAAGTGTCAAGCCTAACCTTGGTAGAGTAGTGACGAGGTCAGTTCAAGGCCTACTGGAATAAATAAGAAATCTGAACAAGTATATGACACTGTAATAATGACAAACAATGGAAATGAGTCAATGAGAAATATGCTGGTAATAGCTACACTGAACTAAGGTAAATAAGGCATCACGGAAGAAAGCAAAGAATACTATGCCAAGGAAACAAAGCAACCAAAACAACAAGTAATATAATAGAAAGGTATAACAAAGAATCACTATCGAGGTACCTCCTCGTAGTCTAATATCACAATTTAATTCACAATCTTTCCTTATATCACCTTGGGAGCCTTGCACTTAGTTTTAAAAATTATTTTTCCCAAAATAGCTTTTTGCATTTTAGCCCACCTTATCACACCGCATGGCTTGAAGTAGTTCTAGCAACACGCGTATCAAGCACACCTTGTCTCACCGCATGCGTATCACTATCACAACATATCAAAAATTGTACCTCAACTGCCTAATATCACAACTTGCCAAGAAATCAACAATAATGGTGTTTTCACAATAAATAGCCCATAGCTCAACCATAATATGCACAAGAGTCTCAACAATAACAACCAAAAGTGAATGACTCAACAAAAATGGTATCTCACAACTTTACAGCTTTGCCTCCATGTGAATCACGGCTTTTATGACTCAATACGAATTCCAACAATAAGATATTCCATGAATAACAACTTTAAGTGAGGAGCCTGATGGTTAAATAATGAGTATGGAATAGAGGAAACAATAACTTCAACTAAAGGTGATGGATATAACATATTATGGTAGCTTATTTAAAGGCGTGAAAGGAATCTACATAGCTAAAACCGGTCAATTACCACAATCATCTTGTGTACACACTCGTCACCTTGCGTACACGACTTCCATATATCAAAATTAACACAAAAAAATTACTAATCCTAAGGGAAATTCTCCCACACAAATTTAGGCAAGACACTTACCTCAAAACACTCTAAATAAATCCACTAGTAAGACTTTACCACGATTATTCAACTTCCTACGACTCGAATCTAGACAGAACAACTTCATACCATAAATATAAACAACAAGAAGTTATTCCAAACAATAAAGTTGCAATCTTCAAAAAGAAACAAAAAGTCTAACTCGAGCTCGTGTCTCAGAACCTAACAAAAATTACAAAATCCAAATACCCATTCGATGACGAGTCCAACCATACAAGAATTACTCAAATTCGACTTCGAATCGCCTTTCAAATCGCCAAAATTTAGTTTAAGAAGTTTTCACAATTTTCCCCAAATTTTCAAATCAAATCACTAATGAAGTGATGAAAATAACAACATATTCATGTAATATGGCCAAAACCGAGTTGAAATCTCTTACCCCGATGATTTTCTTGAAAACCCTCGAAAGATCGCCATAAATCGAGCTCTCTAGGTCTGAAAATGAACAATGCGATGAAACCCACATTTTGAAATTTTAATAATGTTGCTCGATCGTCCTTTATCATAATTGCGGATGAAGAATCACGATTGTGTAGAAAAATTCTCCCCGCCTAAAAAAAACACTCTTCGCAATCGCGTGAAGCCAGTCGGGAACATGATGAATAGCTCTGTCCATGCACGCGACTGCATCTCAGGTCACGCGAACTTGATGCACAAGCGTGCCTCAACCCCCAACCCCACATTCCTAATACACGAACGTGATATACCTCATATTTTCCCGATGAACAAGCTGAAACTTCACAATTGTTCCCTTACCTTCGCAAACGCACAGAGAAAAATCCTAGTAGTCCCTGATGACTATACACGATCGCGGGAGAACCTCCACATACACGTAGAAGGAAACCAGAACAAAAAAACCATCAGCTTCACCAATTCAGTCAGTCCAAAAATCACATCAAACAACATCGATTCTACAAATCACAACCCAATTTAAGCTATTGAAACTATGAATATCCAAATTCCAAAACTAACGCCGACTCATACCAAAACAACTCCGATTGACCACAAATTTTTCACACAATTCATGAATGACATGACAAACCTATTCCAACATTCAAAATCATAATACGACTCCGATATCAATAAATGCAAATCTCGGTCGAACTTCTCAACCTTCCAAACCTTCAACTTTCTAACTTTCGCCAATTCAAGCCGAAAAGACCTACGGACCTCCAAATCAACATCAGAACACTCTCCTAAGTTAAAAATGACAGTACGAAGCTATTGGAACCATCAAAACTCCATTCCAGAGTCATCTATGTTTATCGTGAAAATGGTAATTACAATTAGATTTGATTTTATGGTTCTAAAAATACGTAATTTATTTTTATGCTTGTTGTTAGGAAATAGATGCTAAGTGTGAGACTATAAAATAAGATAAAAACTTGAATGTAGTGTGAAAATCAAACTGAGCAGCCGAGAATCGAGGTCTCGAGCTAGCTTATACAGGGCCTCGAAGTCGAGCTAAGGGTTAGGTTGTGAACGGCTGATAAAGGACTTAACAGTTCTAAGAGCTTTGATGATTGTTCTTTATGATCAATGATAAGTAATAAATGAAGAATAATCAATGAAACACATTAAATGTAAGCACTGTAATAAATACAAGGAATAAAATCAAGGGAGAATATGTTTAAGTTTGAGGGCAGAGAATGTTCTTGTTCTTGTGTTGAATATCCTGTGTGCAAAAAATTACAAGGGTCCCCTTTATATAGGAGGGGGAATCCTAACATAGTACATATGTGTTAATTATAAAGATAAAACGACTAGTACAGCCATTTAGTGTCATGGTACGGACTTGTACTATTCTTATGGACTTGGTTAGCTCTAACCACTTGCGTTGGGAATATCCCGCTCACTCATCATAGCCACCAATTTGTACTGCCCAGAGGTCAAACGCTGGGAACCCTCGGGGTTGAACCTCAAGATGCGCCTCGAGCCTTTTAGAGATAGGCTATGGAATGCCGTAATGATCGTAAAATTGGACCCTCTGATTTTAGTCGTATACAGATAGTCCCTGCTTTTCTTAGAATGAAAATGATAAGAAACGTCTTTGACATTGACTTTATCGAGCCTCTCACGGTGATGTCATGCTTATGACATAAGCTTTTGTGATGAGTGAAACATCCCATCAGTTCATCTTCCCAGAAGCATTCAATCGACAGTAATTGTCGTTTTATTTTCCCAAAAGCGATGATATCGCTGTCGATCCATTTCCCAAAAAAGCATTGATTGCGCCTGTTGATATGCGCCCCAAATGCATTGATTGCGCTGTCAGTTACATTACTACCTTTCTATAAATAGGAGGTTTCTTGAACCAAAATTCCATCCAGTCATTCTTCAACAACCTTTAACCATTTTCTTCTCTTCATCCTCATCCATACTATATTTTCCATGGTTCGATCCTGTGACTGTAAGGTCACACGGCAGCGGCTTTGCCAGATATGCCATGGCTCTTTTTTAGAGCTTTTCCCCACTGAGTAGGATCGTACTGGTTTTTTTTTGTTGTTGTTGTTGGCCCAAAATAATGAGAGAGGGGCTTTAATTTATTCCTATATCGGAGGATATGTGGACCGTGAAATACTGCTCATCTCTCTTAACTTCAACCTGGTGTGGCATTTCAGTCATTTTTCTTTCCATGGAGTGAGGTGGCGTCATCTACTAACCTTTGCATCCTACACCGGTGCAACGTCTCAAGAAGTGGCTTCTCAATAGTAGTGCTGGCGAGACCCATACTCGCCAAATTTTTCATCAAGCCATAATTTTTCCTACCTCTTAAAAGCTTTTGCTCTTTGATAGGCTACAACCTCTTCCTCATCCATTTCTGCTTCGGAGGAGATTCTCACAGACGTCGGTCTGAAGATCAAAATGGGTTCCCCAAGGAAAGGGTCCTTGTAGATGTCGCTCCCGAGGATGTACCCTCGAAAGAAGATTAGGCTTTTTAGTTGTTGTATTTTGATTATTTGTTTTTGTGTAAAGACCCCTCGTGGGCTTTTGTAATCGTCGTTTAATTAATACAAAACTTTCTTCAATTTGATTTTGACTTGTGATGGATTCCCTTTTGACTGTGTTTGTGAAAAATCCAAGCATGTGACTTTATCAACCAATCTGAATACTAGATCTGGACATAGGGATTCTTTCGGTTCTTGATTGGTTAATATGGTATTCCCTAAAAACCCTTATTCATCTCTCGGACTAAGCTTGGACCGATTGTGATACGAACTTAGGTCATCGGGACTTTCGAGCTCGAATTGAGCGAGAGCGGGGCCTCGGATTTCCTTACAATAAAGCTTAGCCTTTTTAGGCTCCGTTGATAGTCCTTGAGGAATGAGTTTGCTTGATCATCTGAAAGTTTAAGATAGATTTTAGGCCTTACACGTAGTCCCCGAGAGAGAGTTTTCTTGAGGTCGAGTGGCCTCCAACTAAGTGAAAGTTGGCCTTGAGCTTAAAATAAAGATAGCCTTAAGGCGTTATAGATAGTTCCTGAGAGAGGATGCATTCGAACTCGGGTAGCACTTGGCTTAATAATCGAGTTAGAGTTGGTTCGAGCTAGAAATAGAGATAGCCCTAAGGCTTTAAGAATAGTCCTCGAGCGAGAGTCAGCTTTACTTGGAGGCCTTGAAAACTCGCTTTGAACTTAAAACGAAGATATCCCTAAGGCGTTATAGATGGCCCCTGGGCTAAAGTAATCGAGAAGGTATTTAAATTGATCTGAAGGTGAAGATATCCCTGAGACTTTATTAAAAACCCTCGAGTGAGAACCGATTCAGGTTCATGTAGCCCGGGGGCCAAAGAATCGGGTGAATGACCCGCACTTGAAATAGCAGAGATCCTCGAGATTGGGTACCATCTCGAGGCTAGGTTTCTGCGGCTAACTCCTTAGAGCTCATAGTTATAGTAATAGAGATCCTCAAGATCGGGCACCCGAGGCTAGATTGATGCCGATAGCCCCTTAGAGCCCAATTATATTTTGATGGAGATCCTCGAGATCGGGCACCATCTCGAGGCTAAATTGGTGTTGATGGCTCCTTATAGCTCATCATTATGGTAACAGAGATCTTCGGGATCGAGCACCATCTTGAGGATAGATTGACATGGGAATCTTTGACCCCTCGAACGTTGTATATTAGCGTCATTCATATGGCGCAGTTATGAAGTGACCGAGATGGTCCCGCCGATAATTTTCCTCAAAAGTGATAATGTCCAAGTTAGAATTAATTGGCCTTGAAAGTAGGCGGACATTCGACGCTTTCTCTATATATGAGTTTGCTCTCCCCTTATTTGAGGATTCCGCTACTATGAGCAGCTATCTTTTTTATAGAGTTCTACTTCCTTGTGTTAGCTCTTTCATCAATTTAATTCAAAGCTTTCTCCTAAGTTTTCATATCTCTTCTCTTGTTTCACCATAGTTATGTCCGCTACGCCCAAACTTGTTCACCAAGAAGAGGAGAGTTCTACCTCTGCTTCCTGTTTGGTCGGTGGGACACCGCCGACGTTCCTTGTGCTAACCTCGAGATGTTTTGTCTTGAGGAGGGACTTTTCGTTAGAGAGAACTCCCAATATTGATGGCCATTGGGAGCATGCATCGAGGTTCACTTCATCAATAGGATAGGGACACCTCGAGACAGTGAGGAGAGACTATGGATGGGGAGAAAAGGTGATATTGCAGGCACCTTCCCTGGAAGAGAACATCATGGCTCATATAGAGGGTTTTTTGAATGTATACACGTACCCCTTCACTTTGGGCCCTCTTGATAGAGTCGTGCTCGACTTCTGTCAAAGATATAGGGATACCCTAGCACAGGTTCATCCGTAATTCTAGAGGATAGTATTGATGATGAGGTTCTTTGTAGAGGAAACCGGTCTTGAGTTCACCCTTACCCATCTCATCAGATTGTACCGGTCCTTTTATTATCGAGGCCTGATAGCTTTACGATGTTGATCCACCAATCCCTTTGTTGCCGATGATGAATAAAATAAGGGCCGAGGGTTGATGAGTCGATTTGTCCGAGTGCGAATTGTCGATATTATCCTTGTGGAGCTCATGTCATTTCCTGAGAAATGGAATTTCACACGTAAATGGTACACTTGTATTTTTATCATTTTTGTTCATTCTGCAGGTAGACTCCATAAAGATGCTTTCCTTTTCCTTTGCACAGCAATCCCCTAGATGTCATACGAGGTCCTCGGCCTCGATTAGACTTGGAAGCTGGAAGCTTGCTTGACCTACAATGAGTGCAAGTGGCGAGACCTATCAAAAGGAAGATGGGAGGCAAACTACCATGGTACTTTCTTTTCTTTGTATTAATTCTGTCGCCGCATGCAATGGAGAATTTCCTGAGGTGAGATCGTTTCCCCACGAATAGAAGGAGGGGTCATCTGCTTCGGGGCCGAGGAATAATAAACAAAGGAAGGAATCCTTGAAGGGAGAAGGTTATCATAGCGAGTCGAGACCTGCCTGGAGGCTCAAAGAAAATATATCAGCTGAGCCTGCAGCACCCAAGGCTTCTAGCCTCGGGAAAATGGTTCCTTCTTTGTCGCCGTCTTCCTTTCCTGTCGAAGGTACTTTGAGGGAAGTTCGAGGCTAGGGGACGCCTAAATCAAGCGGGGTATCGAGCGATCATATCCCCCTAGAGAGATTCGGCTAGGGTCAGTGAGACCAGGCCAGTAGATGCATGCTCAACTTTTGAGGAGGCTCAATGGCTCTGTTCTGCGGTGAGTTTTGATTGACTTTGTTGGTTTTCAGTTTTGCATTTTCATCTTCTCACTGAGCTTATTTTTCATAGGCCTTTGATAAGCTTAAGTCTGAGGTGCTTCGTAGTGAAGCCATGTTGCGGAAAGCTTTGGACGGGGAGAAATCCCCTAGGCTTCTTTGTGATATAAGGGCAAATGAGTTAGTATACCTAAGACATAAGTCGAGTCAAATCCAGAACTACGAAGGCTACCTTGAGAGATAGGTAACCTTTATTCCGAGGGGATGCATGTTTCTTCTTCCACCCTCGGAGGTTAATAATTTTCTATTTCATTTGCAAAGAAAGACGGAGGACCTGGAGCACCTTTGGGCCGAAATTGGTCAGGCCAAGTGTGACTGTACTGAGCTAATGGCTCAGGAAGATGCCCAAGTTGCGGCCAAGAAGAATGCTTTGGCCAAGGCTTCTACCCTCTAGGTGCAACTGAAGAGAAGCCTAGAATATTTGTTAAAACCTCCTTAGGTAGCATATAGATGTTGCCTCATTAAAAAACTTGCCGGCAAAACCCTTCTCGGGATGAAATCTGATCGAAGGAAAAGAGTGCAACGCATGCTTTAAAACATAAGGTCTTCAAGCTGGAGAGTGCTTTGATTTTTCTAACCAAATTCCTGCACATAGATTAGTGTAAGAAGTAAATAAAAAAGGAGGCAATTATACCTTAGTTGTGATGTCATTTCAAGCCTCGATATGCCTCCACTGCTTGCTCCGGGGATGCGGTACGGTCCCTGGTTCATTCACTCTGGTGCAGCCGAGGATGTAGCTTGTGATTGCTACCTCAATTTTTACTTATCCTTTCACTCCTTCGATGTTGAAGGTGCTGATTTCGGTACCATATCGTGTACTACAAATATCTCTCTCGCAGCATGCCGTTTTTATTCCATCATCTGTTGGAAACTTCATCATTTGATGAAGGGTTGATGGAACTGCTCTCATACAGTGTATCCATGGCCTTCCGAGCAAAGCATTATATCTCATGTCTCCTTCGATGACATGAAACTTGACATTTTAGGTTGTGCCGGCCACGTTGATCGGAAGGGTGATTTCCCTTTTTGTTGTCTCGCTCGCCACATTGAATTTGTTGAGGACTCGGGAGGCGGGTATGATCTGGTCGAGCAGTCTGAGCTGCTCCACCACCCTCGACCTGATAATGTTGGCCGAGCTACTTGGATCCATAAGTATACGTTTAATTTGAAATGTATTCACAAGAAAAGAAATTACCAATATGTCATTGTAAGGCTAAGAAAGGGTCTCGGTGTCCATGTCGCTGAATGTGAGAGCATCCTCGGGTATGTAACCTCGAGTCCGCTTTCCCTGGTGATAGATATTTTTGTTCGTTTGACAATGGGTTCCAGCGGGATGTCGACCCCCCCCCCCCCAAACAATCATGTGGATAACATGTTGTGGTTCTTCTACTTTATTTTTCTCGTTTGCCTCTCTTTCCCAGAATTGATTTTTGGCTTGGTCGCTGAGGAACTCTCGGAGGTGACCTTTGTTAAGTAGTTGGGCTACTTCTTCTCGGATATGTCTGCAATCTTTGGTCCTATGACTATGTGTGCCATGAAATTCGCACGTTAGGTTAGGGTCCTTTATGACGGAACTGATAGTACGGGTTTTGGCCACCTAGTGTTTATGATTTTACTTATGGATGATACGATGTTAGAAACATCAACGTTGGAGTTGTACTCAGATAATCGAGGTGCCTCCGTCGGCCCTATGTATCTGTCAAATCCGAATATGCTCACGAGTCCCCGAGGATTTTGACCTCGGTCTGCGCTTCGGTCGTTTCGGGGTATGTTACGCCTTGGGGAGTTTCTTCGATCTTCAGTGTATGGTTGGTACCTTTCCTTGTTTGGTTTTGGCTCCTTTTCCAGGAGCCTGCTAGGATATACTGAGCCCGATGGGGCTTCCAATTGGTCATCCTCAACCCTAATCTTTGACTGATATCGATTGTGGACATTAGACCAAGTCACGGTGGGATATTCAACCAAGTTCTACTTTTGTTGCTTCGAAGCTACCAAGCTTCATTCGTTCAAACCTTTGGTGAAGGCCTGCACTGCCCAGTCATCGGAGACCGGTGGTAATTGCATTCGCTCTATTTGAAAGTGAGATAAAAACTCTCGCAACATCTCGTTTTCTCTCTGTTTGATTTTGTAGACGTCGGACTTCCTTGTAGCTACCTTGATGGCACCGGTATGTGCCTTTATAAAAGAATCTGCCAACATGGCAAACGAGTCTATCGAATTCAGGGATAGGTTGTGATACCACAACATGCCCTCTTTTGAAAGTGTTTCCCCAAATTTCTTCAACATGGCAGATTCAATTTCGTCGTCTTTCATGTCATTTCCCTTTACGGCACAAGTGTAGGTAGTGAGGTGCTCGTTGGGATTCGATGTTCTGTTGTACTTTAGGAGATCGGGCATTCTGAATTTCTTAGGGATGGGCTTCGCAGCCGCACTTGATGGGAATGGCTTTTGTACAAATTTCTTTGAATCAACACCCTTCAGGATGGAGGGTGCGCCCGAGATCTGATCGACCCTCGAATTGTAGGTCTCCACCTTTTTGTCATTAGATTCTATCCTCTTTTCGCCCGACTCAATCCTCTTTGTGAGTTCCTTGAGCATCTTCATAATAGCAAGGTCAGCTGTTGACCCGTTATTGCTCGATCTTTTCGGTGCCTGTTCGGCTCAAGGAGCCGTTTCCGGTGCTGTTGTGCTTGGAGTTTTTTGGTGGCTTTGCAGTTGAGAAATCGCTAGTTGTTGTGCCTATGACATTTCAAAAATGACATGAAGGCTAGCCTCTTGTTCCTTTCGAACTGGAGTTTTATGAGCTTCATGTTGGTCTTCGTGGAGTATACTTATGTTAATGTAGGAGCTTATATTGATGTGTTGGGCTTTGCGTGAGACCACATCCATGTGGATTGGCTCTAGTGCATCCTCAGGGTTTCGCGGTTGTACACCGACGTCTGGAATAGCTACACCATTCTCTCCATGGTATTCAATACCATCATTTTCATATGCATTTACTGAGTTAGACATTTTAACCTGAAATCAAATATTCTTTGGCAATAAAAAGAATGAAGGATAACTTGCGTTATTTAGTAAACCAGCACGAAAACAATCACTATTAATTTTTAGCCCCACAGTAGGCGCCAAATTCTTTACCGTAAAAAGGGTAATTACAATAAGAACTTGAATTTAGTGTGAGAAGAAAATCGTGTGGCCAAGAATCGGGGTCTCGAGCTGGTTTATAAGGGGCCTCGAGGTCGAGCTAAGCGTTAGGCTGTAAACGGTCGATGAAGGACTTAATAGTTCTAAGAGCTTTGATGATGATTCTTTATGACCAATGATGTATAAATGAAGAATAATCAATGAACAACAATAAATGTAAGCAATAAATACAAGGAATAAAATCAAGAGAGAATATGTTTAAGTTAGAGAGCAGAGAATGTTCTTTTTCATGTGTTGAATAACTTGTGTGCAAAAAATAACAAGGGTCCCCTTTATGGTAACTCATTTAAAGGCATGAAAGGAATCTACATAGCGAAAACCAGTCAATTACCACAATTATCCCATGTACACACTCATCACCTTGCGTACACGGCTTCCATATATAAAAATTAACACAAAAATCGCTAATCCTAGGGGCAATTCCCTTACACAAATTTATGTAAGACACTTACCTCAAAACACGCAAAAACAATGCACTAGTAAGACTTTACCACAATTATTCAACTTCGAACGGCTCGAATCTAGCCAAAACAACTTCATACCATAAATATAAACTATAGGAAGTTATTCCGAACAATAAAGTTATAATCTTTAAGGAGAAACAAAAAGTCAAACCCGAACCCGTGTCTCAGAACCCGACCAATATTACAAAATCCAAACAATCATTCGATAATGAGTCCAACCATACAAGAATTACTCAAATCCGACTTCGTATCGCCTTTCAAATCCCAAAACTTAGTCTAAGAAGTTTTCACAATTTTCACCAAATTCTCAACTCAAATCACTAATGAAGTGATGAAACTAACAACATATTCATGTAATATAGACAAAACCGAGTTAAAATCTCTTACCTCGATGATTTTCTTGAAAACCCTACGAAAAATCATCACAAACCGAGCTCTCTAGGTCCGAAAATGAAAAATGAGATGAAACCCGCATTTTGAAATTCTAATAATGTTGCCTGATCGTCTTTTATCGCGATCGCAGATGAAGACTCACAATCGCGTAGAAAAATTTCCCCAACTCAAAAAAACACTCTTCGCAATCGCGTGAAGCTGGTCGGGAACGCGATGAACCACTTCCTACACGCACGCGATTGCATCTCAGGTCACGCGAATGCGATGCACAAGCGTGCCTCAGCCCCGAGCCCAACATTCCCGATACACGAACGTGATATACCTCACGTGTTCGTGATGAAAAAGTTGAAACTTCTTGATCGTTCCCCTACCTTCACGAACGCGAAGAGAAAAATCCCAGTAGTCCCTGATGACTCTACACGATCGCGGGAGAACCTTCGCGAACGCGTAGAAGGAAACCAGAACAGAAAAACCAGCAACTTCACCAATTCAGTCAGACCAAAAATCACGTCAAACAACCTTGATTCTTCAAATCACAACCCAATTTAAGCTATTGAAACTATGAACATTCAAATTCCAAAACTAACACCGACTCACACCAAAACAACTCTGATTGTCCTCAAATTTTTCACACAAGTCATGAATGACAGGATAGACCTATTCCAACTTTCAAAATCAGAATACAACCCCGATATCAATAAAGTCAAATCTCGATCAAACTTCTCAACCTTCCAAACCTTCAATTTTTTAACTTTCGCCAATTCAAGCCGAAAAGACCTACGGTCCTCCTAATCAACATCCGAACACGCTCCTAAGTCAAAAATATCATACAAAGCTATTGGAACCGTCAAAACTCCATTACGGAGTCGTCTATGTTTATCGTGAAAATGGTAACTATAATTAGATTTGATTTTATGGTTCTAAAAATACGTAATTTATTTTTATGTTAGTTGTTAGGAAATAAATGCTAAGCGTGAGACTAGGAAAATAAGATAAGAACTTGAATGTAGTGTGACAAGCAAACCGAGTGACCGAGAATCAGGGCCTTGAGCTAGCTTATACGGGGCCTTGAGATCGAGCTAAGCATTAAGTTGTGAACAGCCAATGAAGGACTTAACAGTTCTAAGAGCGTTAATGATGGCTCTTTATGATCAATGATGAGTAATAAATGAAGAATAATTAATGAAACATAATAAATGTAAGGAATGTAATAAATACAAGGAATAATATCAAGGGAGAATATGTTTAAGTTAGAGAGCAGAGAATCTTCTTGTTCTTATGTTGAATATCTTGTGTGCAAAAAATAACAAGGGTCCACTTTATATAGGAGGAGAAATCCCAAAATAGTACATATGCATTTATTACAAAAATAAAACGGCTGGTACAGCCATTTAATGTCACAGTATGGACTTGTACTATTCTTTTGGACTTGGTCAGCTCTAACCACTTGACTTGGGAATCTCCCACTCGCTCATTATAGCCACCAATTTGTACTGCCCCGAGATCAAACGTTGGGAATCCTCGGGGTCGAACCTTGAGATGTGCCTTGAGCCTTCTAGAGACAGGCTATGGAATGTCGTAATGATCATAAAATCGAACTCTTCGATTTTAGCCGTATACAGTTTACATAAAAGTCAAATTGCAGTCAACTCTTTCAATTAAACCTCCAAATTTGGGACTTTGTGTCCCATTTCACTCTAAAATGCACCTGAACCAAACCAAACACTCGTGGCAAGTCACATAACCATGATACAACATAGAGGAGGAGATAAATAAGAGATCGGGGCTAAAATACTCAAAGAGATCGGTTAGGTCGTTACATCCTCCCCTTCTTAAAATAAACATTCGACCTTGAACGAGTGTAGAGACATACCTGAAGTGGTGAAAAGATGTAGATTATGGCTACAAATATCATGTTTGGTCTCCCAATTCGCCTCCTCGACTAGTTGGCCCCTTCACTGAACTTTCACTGAAGCAATGCTCTTCAACCTCAACTTTCGAACTTGCCTTTCCAAAATGTCCATTGGCTCCTCAACATAAGATAAATCCTTGTCCTATTGAACTCAACTGAAATATAACACGGGACAAATCACCATGGTACTTCCGGAGCATAGAAACATAGAATACTAGATGAACTACAGCTCGACTAGGTTGCAATGCAAGCTTTTAGGCCACCTTACCAATCCTCTCAAGAATCTCAAAAAGTATGATATAGTTAGGGCTCAACTTGCCTTTCTTCCCGAATTTCATAATACCCTTCATGGGCGAAACCACAAGCAAGAACCGCTCTCCAACCATGAATACAACATCACGAACCTTCCGATCTGCATAACTCTTATGTCTAGATTGGGCTGCACGAAGCCGATATTGAATCAATTTAACCTTTTCCAAAGCATTCTAAACCAAGTCAATACCCAATATCCTAGCCTCACCCGGCTCAAACCAACCTACCGGAGACCAATACCGCCTCTCATACAAGCCACATATGGAGCCATCTGAATGCTCGATTGGTAACTGTTGTTATAGGCAAACTCCACAAGCAACAAGAACTAATCCCAAGAACCCCCAAACTCTAGCATACAGGCACAAAGCACATCCTCCAATATATGAATAGTGTGCTCGTACGGTCTGTCTGTTTGAGGGTGGAATGTTATACTCAATTAAACCCATGTGCCTAGTTCATGGTGTATGGAATTCCATAATCGCAATGTAAACTACGTAGCCCATTCAGAGATGATGGATATCGGCATGCCATAAACTCAAACAATCTCGCGAATCCAGACCTAAGCCAAATGCTCTGAAGAATAAGTAGTCACTACCAGAATGAAATGATATGACTTGATCAACTTATCTACAATCATCCATACTGCATCAAACTTATTCTAAGTCCATGGGAGCCTAACAACAAAATCCATGGTAATTCGCTCTCATTTCCACTCGAGAATCTCAGCCTTTGAAGCAACCCACCTAGTCGTTGATGCTCATACTTCACTTGCTGACAATTTAGGTACCGAGCTATATACTCCACTATGTATTTCTTCATCCTCCTCCACCAATAGTGCTGTCTCAAGTCCTGATACATCTTAGCGGCACCCGAATAAATGGAGTACCATGAAATGTGGGCTTCCTAAAGTATCACTCATGCAAACTATCTACATTAGGCACACATAGTTGGTCATACATCTATAAGACACCATCATCCCCAATAGTAACCTCCTTGGCATCACCGTGCTGAACCATATCCTTGAGGACAAGCAAATAGGAGTCGTCATACTGACGCTCTGTAATGCGATCATATGCAGAACACCGAGAGACAACGCAAGCCAAAACTCGACTCAGCTCTGAAATATCCAATCTAACAAACTGGTTGGCCAAGGCTTGAACTTCCCATGCTAATGGACTCTCCGTTGCCGGTAGATATGATAAATTTCCCAAACTCTCCGCCTTTGATCTCAAGGAATATCCTACCATATTTTCTTCTCGAGATGATATAGAATGGTGATATCATAGTCCTTAAGAAAATCTAACAATATCCACTTCCGCAAGTTAAGATCTTTCTATTTGAACAGATGTTGTAGACTCCGATGGTCGGTATAGACCTCATAAGGGACACCGTACAAATAGAGGCACAAAATCTTCAAGGCATGAACAATAGCTGCTAATCAAGGTCTTGGACAGGTCAATTCTTCTCATTCAGCTTCAACTGTTTATACGCATAAGCAATCACCCTACCATCTTGCATCAACACCACACGAGACTAACACGTGAGGCATCACAGTATACAGTGTAAGACCCCAACATCGTAGGCAATACCAACACTAGGGATGAAGTCAAAGCAGTTTTGAGCTTTTGAAAGCTCTCCTTACACTCCTCGGTCTATATGAACGAAGCATTCTTCTGGGTCAATCTGGTTATAGGAGCAGCAATAGATGAGAAACCATCTACGAAACGATGGTAATACCCTACCAAACCAAGAAAATTTGGATCTTAATGGCTAAAGACGGTCTGGGACAACTTTGCAATGCTTTGGTCTTCTTTGGATCTACCTTGATCCCCTTACTCGACACCACATGACCCAAAAATGCCAAGACAAAATTCACACTTTGAAAAGTTTGCATGCAACCTCTTTTCTCTCAAGATCTGGAGCACAATCCTTATGTGTTTCATGATCCTCCCGGTCTCTAGGAGTACACCAAGATGTCGCCAATAAACACAATGATGAATAAGTCAATATAGGACTAGAATACATTGTTCATCAAGTGAATTAGTGTTGCTGGGGCATTGGTCATCCCAAATGACATCACAAAGAACCCATAGTCACCATACCAAGTCTGAAAAATAATCTCTGGAATATTTCGATCCCGAATCTTCAACTGATGATATCTTGACTGTAAATCAATCTTTGAGAAAACTCTGGCACCCTGTAGCTGATCAAATAGGTCATCAATATGTGGCAATGGATACATGTTTTTCACTTTAACCTTGTTTAACTGTCGATAATCAATACACATGCACATAGAACCATCATTCTTCTTTAAAAACAAGACAGAGCACCCCCAAGGTGACATACTAGGTCGAATGAAGCCCTTATTGAGAAACTCTTATGATTCCTCATTTAACTCCTTCAACTCCACTGATGTCATACGATATGGTGGAATAGAAACGGGATAAGTACCCAGCAACAAATAAATTCAAAAATTGATATCCCTATCGGACGTCATGCCCGGAAGATCTGCCATAAATACATCCAGAGAGTCCCTCACTATTGGAACTGACTCAACGGTAAGAGTATCAATACTGACATCTCTCACAAAGGATAGATATGCATCATACCCCTTCCCAACCATCCGTTGTGCCTTAAGGAAAGACACCACCCTGCTAGGAATATAAGCCAAAGTACCCTTCCACTCCAAACACGACAAACCTATCATAGCCAATGTCACCATCTTAGCATGATAGGACGACAACCAGTCCATGCCCCAAATAACATCAAATCTACCATACTAAGCAACAATAGGTCATCTCTAGTCTCAAAACCACCAAGAATGACTAAACACGACTGATACACATGGTCAACAGCAATGGAATCTCTCACCGACGTGGACACATAAATAGGAGAACTCAAAGAATTATGAGATATACCCAAATATGGTGCAAAGTAAGATGATACATATGAATAACTGGAGCCTAGATCAAATAAGATTGATGCATCTCTATGACAAACTGGAATAATACCTGTGATGATTGAGTCTAATACACCGCCTCCGTCCTAGTCGGTAGAGATTAACATCCATCTTGGCCTCCCTATCTAGGGAAACCCCTACCCATCCAACCTCCACCTCTAGCTGGCTGAGTAAGTGGAGTGGTAACTGGTATGGTAACCATGACCTGAGAAGTATGGGGACCCTGTGGAATATGGGGAGCCTGAGCAGTCTGTAAAGGACCCCTCCTGAATCTAGGGTGGTCCATCACCATATGACGAGTATCTCCACACTCAAAACAAGCTCTCAAAGGATGTGGTTGCTAAAACTGGCTCGGGTCTGGTCGGCCAAACTGACCGCTAAAAGCACCCCGTGCAGGAGGTGCACTAGACAATGGCAGTGCATAATGGGCAACCTGAGATATAGGAGTAGCTGGAATACCACTAGAAGCTGGAAGTGCTGAATGAACTGGGCAGCTCACATAGCCTCTACCATGATGGGTTACAACTAGGGCAAGATCGCCACTATATGTGCTAGAATCTCAAGGCCTCTTATCCTCTCTATCATCTCTCTCCCAACCCTACATACCCTCCAATCTCCGAGAAATCTCCACCACCTGCTAGTATAGGGTATCGGTATCCATCTTTCGAGCAATACTGAATCTAATACCATGGTCGAGCTCGGCGATAAATCGACAGGCTCTCTCTCTCTCTGACTGTGGATACTAAGGTTGGTGCTTGTCTGGACAACTCACTGGACCTGACAATATACTCCGACACGGTGATAGCACCCTGTCGCAACTAATCAAACTCCATGCGCCAGGCATCACGAAGGCTCTAGGGAACAAACTCGCTCATGAATATCTCTGAAAACTAAGCTCATGTGAGTGAAGCTGCCTCTGTTGGGCCACCTAACTCGTATTCTCTCCACCACTGATAAATTGTTCCCTTAAGCTGGAACGTAGTGAAAGCAACCCACTCATCTCCACAATACCCATAATACAAAGGATATTGTGGCACTCCTCAAGAAAACAATATGCATCCTCTGAAGCTAAGCCGCAAAAAGTAGGGGTGGTATTTCTGGTACCTCTCGAGCCTAAGTTGCTCCCCCTCAAATTTTGATGCCCTAACCACGGGCAGAATTGGGACAACCAGCTATACCGGTATGACCTCTAGGACCTGGTCAACCTGGACCCACTGCTCTGCGGTGCGATCCGCGGTAGTTTGTGCTTCTCCCTAGGATGAGAAGTGGCAGCAGCAAGTGCAATCAACCTCGCATGAGCTAGAGTGCCAAACATGCTCAAAAACCGGGCGAGGGTCTCGTGAAATGCAGGGTCAGTAACAGGCATCTCACGTGCCTTCTCCCTATATGGAGCTACTGGTGGCTCCTCCGTCGTAGCTCGGGAAGGTGCTCTAGCTACACCACGTGCCCGTCTCCAGCCCCTACCTTGGCCCGGGCCTCTCGCGGCTCTAGCAGGGGGCGCAAGTGTCTGATCATCAGATCCAGATGTATGTATCCTCACCATTTGTGAGAGAATAGAAAGACAGAGATTTAGAATTTCAAAGTCAAAAAATTCGCACGATAAGGAATCAAAGAAGTGGTGCTTTTCCTAGCAGTTTCATAGCCTCCCAAAGATAAGTACAGAGGTCTCCGTACCGATATGCGAGACTCTAAATAATCTGCTTGTGACTCATAACACCTATGAACCTAGAGCTCTAATAACAACTTGTCACGACCACAAATTTCCACCATAGGATGTCGTGATGGCACCTAATCTCTAAGACTAGGTAAGCCTAAAATAAATGCAGAATTTAACTAAGAATTTATACAAAAATCTTCAAATAACTCAAAAACCATCATATAAAGAAACTCCGTAACTCAACTCCCCAAAACCCAGCGAATACAAGTCACAAGCTCTGCAATAAAGTGCTAAAAATCCCTATACAACGGTGTCTATAAAAGGGAAAGAAAATGAAATAGACTAGATTGAGGGTGGCTCCGAGGACTACGGACGCTAGCAGGTGTACCTTGAAGTCTCCAAATCCAGGATCGACTCACGGGTGCTTGGACTGATAAGAGGTACCTAGATCTCCATAAAAGATGTGCAAAAATGTAGCATGATTACACCACAACGATACATAGTAAGTGTTAAGCCTAACCTTGGTAGAGTAGTGATGAGGTCAGATCAAGGCCCTACTAAAATAAATAAGAAATTTGAACAAATAATGATAGAGCAATAATGACAAACAATAGAAATGAAACAATGAGAAATATGCCAGGAATAACTACACTGAACTAAAGAGAAATAAGGCATCACGAAAGAAAGCAATTTACCCCAAATAGCTTCCGCGTTTTATCCCACCTTATCACACTATGTAGCTTCAAGTAGTTCCCCGACTAGCAACACGATCGAGCCCACCTTATCACACCACATGTGTGTCAAACCCAAGCCTTATACCAGCGCATGCGTATCAATATCACAACGTATCATAAATCACACCTGAAGTGCCTAGTGTCACAACTTGCCAAAGAAATCAACAATAATGGTGTTTACACAATAAATAGCCCATGGCTCAACCACAATATGCACAAGAGTCTCAACAATAACAACCAAAAGTGAATAATTCGATAAGAATGGTATTTCACAACTTTACAACATTGCCTCAATGTGAATCATGAACTTCATAACTCAGTATCAATTCCAACAATAAGATATTCCAATAATAACAACTTCAAGTAAGGAACTCGATAGTTAAATAATGAATACAAAAGAGTGGAAACAATAACTTCAACTAAACATGTAAAGACAATTAATAAGTAAGGGATAAGACAAGTAAAGCATGTGAAGATAGACTAACGATGATGGATCTAACATATTATGGTAACTCAGTTAAAGGCATGAAAGCAATCTACATAGCTAAAACGGTCAATAACCACATTTAGCTCGTGAACACACTTGTCACCTTGCGTACACGGCTTTCACATATCACAATTAACACAAAACAACACCAATCCCAGGGGAATTCCCCCACACAAAGTTAGGCAAGACACTTAAATCAAAACATGCTAACTCAATCCACTAGAAAGTCGTTCCCTCGATTATCCAACTCCGAACGACTCGAATCTAGCCAAATAACTTCATACCATCAATATAAACTATAGGAAGCTATCCGAACAATAAAGTTGCAATTTTTAAAGAGAAATAAAACATTAACTCAAAAGTCAACCCCGGGCTCGCATCTTGAAACCCGACTAAAATTATAAAATTCGAACAGTCATTCGATAGTAAGTCCAACTGTACGAGAATTACTCAAATCCGACTTCGAATCGCCTTTTAAATCCCCAAAATTTAGTCTGATAAGTTTTCACAATTTCTTCCCATATTTCCAACTTAAATCAGTAATTGAGTGATGAAAATAACAATGGATTTATGTAGTATAGCAAAAATAGAGTTAGGATCTCTTACCCTGGTGATTTCCTTGGGAATTTCTCGAAAAAATGCCATAAACCGAGCTCTCTAGGTCCAAAAATAAAAAATAAGATGAAACCCTCATTTTGAAATTTTAATATATCTGCCCAGTCGTCCTCTACGTGATCGCGAACGAAGACTCGCGATCGCGTAGAACAATTCTCCGCAACTCAAAAAAACTCTCTTCGCGATCGCGTGAACCCAATTGCAAACGTGATGATCAGCTTCCTCCACGCACGAGACCGCGTCCCAGATCACACGAATGCAATGCATAAGTTTGCCTCAGCCCCTAGCCTCACCTTCCTTATACGCGAACGCTATATACCTTACGAGTTCGCGATGGACAAGTTCAGCAAACTTTGTGATCGCGCCCTTACCTTTGGGAACGCGAAGTGAAAAATCCCATCAATCCCTGATGATTCTACACAATCATGGTAGAACCTTCGTGAACGCGTAGAAGGAAACCTAAACAGGAAAACCAATAGCTGCAGCAATTCAATCAAGTCAAAAAATGATCCGATTTTAATCCGACTAACACCAGGGATCCCCGGGACCCCGTCTGTATATACCAACAAGTTCCATAACCCATAGCGTGCCTACTCGAGGACAAAAATCTAATTAAACAACATCGATTCTACGAATCGTAACTCAATTCAAGCCTATTGAAACTATGAACATCCAACTTCCAAAACTAACGCCGACTCATACCAAAACAACTCCGACTGACCTCAAATTTTCACACAAGTCATAAATGATATAACGGACCTATTCCAATTTTCGGAATCAGAATTCAACCCCGATATCAATAAATTCAACTCTCGGTCAAACTTCTCTACCTTCCAAACCTTCAACTTTCTAACTTTCGCCAATTCAAGCCGAAACAACCTACGGACCTTCAAATCAACATCCAAACACGCTCCTAAGTCTAAAATCAGCATACTTAGCTATTGGAATCGTCAAAACTCTATTCCGAAGTCGTCTACACAAAAGTCAAACTATAATCAATTCTTTCAACTTAAGCCTCCAACTTATGGACTATGTGTCCCATTTAACTCTGAAACTTACTCGAATCAAAACCAAACACCCCCAGCAAGTCACATAACCATGATATAACATAGAGGACGAAATAAATAGGGGATAGTGGCCAAAATACTTAAAACGACCAGCCAGATCGTTACATTACCAAAACAGTAAGATTATGAACTAAAGAAAAATATATGAATTGAAAAGATAAAAGCTTGGATTATGATTTCCTCAGTTATTAGGATGAATTCTTAATGTATTCACTATAATCTCTAGGAGTTATTCTCCACTTGGCATGATTTCTCTTGTTACCACAATTATCTCTCGATCAAAAACAGTAATTTTCTAGAATTATTCTCTCGAACTAACCCTAGCTAGCAATTTAATAAACTCACAAAGATTGTACCAAGTTTCGTTATCTATAACCTCACCTTTAAATCCAAGTAACTAATCTCTTAAATTACTCAAAAGTTAATCGATGGTTATTCAATTAATAACATGCAAAACGTAGTTGAACAAATAGATTGCAAAAACGACTCAATTATACATAATCATGGTCGGTAATTCACCCAATAATTGACTCCATCAAAATGCTAGAATAAAGGTTTAGCTACTCATACTAATACTAAAAACACATTTACCATTGTCAAACCGACATCCATAGATATAAAGATTGAAAAGTAGAGAAAAACTCTTCGATTCGTCCTGTGGAATGGACTTGAGGATCTTTAGGGTTCAATTTTGCTTCAACAATTGTTTGCCTTCTCAGGCCATGAATACCTCTAAAATAAAGGTTAAAAGCTTTCATATCACGTCCTTGAGCTAAATGGATAAGTTGTCCCTCAAGATAAAATGCAGGCTAATTTGTACTGGTATTATAGTTGTGCTTTGTACAGTATCTGGTTGAATTTAAATATTTTCCTGTGCATTTCCTGTGCTATGGGAAGTTACTTCACTAACTGGGTCACAATTTTCCTGTGCTATGGTCAGTTGCTTCACTACATGGGTCACGATTTTCCTTTTAATTGCTTAGAAAGCCTTTTAACTTCATTATTGCTTAAACCACCTCTATATTTTTCTCTTGGCTTCCTACATAACAAAATCAACCATTAAGCTCAATTGAACCTTCAACATAGGGAAATCTAGCAATTGTCACCCATTATACAAAATACCGTTTCCTGACTTTAACCTCAAGTATAGGAACTATAATCTCAGTTCTACAAGCATAGCTGGAATTTCTCCAGGTTAAACTAATCCAATATGATCAAAGAAGCTATAATATCGTTTCTAAACAAATTTACAAAAAGAAAAGCCTTTGTCCAGTAACGAAGTATTTGAGTGGCCCAAAATTTAGATCTAGTTTTATACAATTAGATTTATAGCGAAAAAGAGTTGATATTGGTTAATATTAATATCCAAATAATAGACCAAGTAAATATCCCACGTGTGCTGTTGGATAACAATAAATAATAACAATAATAGTGTAATGAATGACTCAAGAATATGAAAGAGAGCAATAAATAACAATAAATGAATAGAGGTCACCCACAAAGGTGAGATTCCCAAATAATTCCTCTGACAATTATGGTTAATGATAAACCTTTGAATATTTCGATCATTCTTGGACCGAGGAAGAAAGGATGAATAAAGATATAAAAAGGTGACCTTTGTATGTATATGATAAAGAGAGAATCTTCGGAGAATGTCACTATGTTGTTATTTATAAAAAGTGTCTATTCCCCCTCTATCACTACATATCTTTTTATTCATAAGAGTACATGACCACAAAATACCGTAAATAGTACAACTGGGAGGAATATTCACTGAAATATTCTCTAGAGAATAGTAATCCTAGAACTAGTTGTTACTGCTCTTCAAAGAGGAGTGCCCGTCCTCGTTCTCGTCCCGCCTTCTGTCAAGTCACTTCGATCTTGCCAACGACCTGTTATCTTCGTATGACGTCGACCCTTTGAGGTCAGGTCTTTGTATCTTATTGATGACATGTGATAGCCTCCGAAGACTTCCATGTAACATGATATATTTCGGGCATACAATATTAATATAAGGGGGAACTTGATTTCCTAAATACTCAATTAAAATTAATTTTCAAAATACTCAATTATTGAAAAAAATCGATTGCGTTGTTCGTCCACATAAGATTTGAAGTTTCTCATTATGAATACTTTTAAACATTGATTCAATGTCTACCAAAATAAAATTGTAACCATGGTATACTATTGTTAATATCATTTAAGATACATGCGATCACAGAATACTACTATTCAATAATAATCATAGTATATCATTATTCAACTGTAATTATGATATACTATGCAGTATCTTAAGAACGTGAATATCATTTAACGTACCAACAATCATAGTATACCATGATTCAACAATAATTACACTAGTATAAGTGAAAATAAAGTTATACTAAGTGGGCTGATTGGGTGAGCTTAGCATAGAGCTTTCGATCGTAAGTTTTGAAAGTTGGATAGTAGCATAATCTGCACTTTTAAAGGTCAAGCAAATGGTTTTCATATTTTTAATAATTAATAATGGAAACGTTAACACCTTCCATAAAATTTGCACTTTTAATATATTATTACTAAAATAAAATAGGACTTGAAAAATACTAACTATAATTTCACTTTAACAGTATACTATTCTTTTTAGCTTTAACCATAACAAACGAAAACATATTCCCATTTCCCACAAAGAATCAACTTCTCGATCCATTCAACACCACTAAACCCACCAAAAATCAGCTTCAACCAGCAACCCTCCAGCAACCCTAGGCGTTTGCCTAGCGGATTGCCAAAAAAAAAATAGCCTACCACATGAATCATACTTTCAACCCCACCATTATTTTACTGCCAAACGCTCTGTCGCCTTCAAAGAAAATGGACACCACGAGAGATTTTATTAAACAAAAATATGACGTCGAGCATAATTTACGATGCTGATGGATTGTCTTCGCGAAATTATACTATATATTGGTACACCAAACGGACATCACAAAACTCCATGAACTTTTACTTCTCTAATACTTTTGAGTCTTTGAGCCCGTTCCGATTAGCTGATTGTAAATAGTTGATAAACTTGAAATGAGAAAAAATATTTTTAAGTGTTAAAATTATTTTTGTTAAATAAGCATTTACGTGTTTAGATAGACCTGCTGAAACTGAAACTCATAATAAGCAATTGATATGTTTGATAGAAAGGTGTTGATAAGTTGTTCTCTTGTGAAAAAGATTAAAATACCCTTGAAGTTTATAATTAAAATGTTTTTTTGTAGAGAAAATGATAAACAACGAATATGGAATGAAGAGAAAAAAAAAAGGTAAAAATATTTTATAAATTAAAAAGTATCATTAAGGATAAACTAGTAAAGTCTTGGTCAAACTAAAAGTGCTTATAAACTGAAAAGTCATAAGTTATGGGTGACCAACTTATGGTTTATGGCTGATTTTAACTTACAAAGGCTTATAAGCACTTTGGATTTTTACCAAACGCGTAAAAAAGCCAAAATATTCTTGTAATCCAGTTTGACCAACTTATAAGCTTAGCCAAACACCCTTTTTGTCCGAATTCGAAAGGATGTTATATCTTCTTTTTTTTTAAATAACTAGAACAGAAAAAGGGACCCAAAACTAAACTCTAATTGTATAGGGTCAAATTCTGCCCACTACGGTAGCAACGACCCATGACTAAGCAATAGTCGTAGTGTGGGTACGACCTCAGAATGTCGGAGCGAAAACGTGCCCTTAAGCCTCGTCGTCCCCTCGAAGGCACGTGACCTACCCCTGTATTATTTTATTCTTTCGAGGGGGTTCTCCTGTTATATAAAGGAGGATCCCAATGTTATAAAGGGGGTGGGATCTTTTCTAATACAAGTTCTCTCTCTTTTTCTCTCTCTACCTCTTATTCTCTGAAACACTCAATCTATCAAAAGCAATAAGATATATAATTCACATTTCTAGGTCTTATTATTTTCAATTACAATTTACCTTTGATCTATTTTCTATTGTATTTACTTGCAAAGTATTTGTTAACTTTCGAGTCAAACAATTTGGCGCCGTCTGTGGGGATTTCGGCAATAAATCATAGTTTGCACCTAGAATATCAAAAAAAAAACACCTTCCTTCACACCCTACTGAAATCGAAAAATGGCAGAAAATGACGCAAGATTGAAAGCAATAGCAGGCGTCACAACCAACCTCATAGGCCCCCTCAACGAGGCCGGTAGAGAAAATATCTTGAGCAGAATGCCTGGCAGCACTCAAGAGGGAGAAATCTCATCCTCTCCATCCGAAGATCTGACGATCTTGCACGAAAAGGGAGATTTCACGTCTGTAATCAAAGAAACACCACCCCCGCTGGTCAAGAAGCTACTGGAAGAATGGCTGATGAACACCCTAGGTAGTTTGCTCGAAAAATCGCCCCAAAGCAACATTAAGAACCCGTTGACGACAGACATCGCTACCACCAGTGAACACGATATTGTACGTACAAACAAAAACCACACCAATGACCAGACCAGCGATGGAACACTTGCATCCATCCTTAAAAAATGAAGGAAATGGAGAATGAAAACAAGGCACTTCGGGATCAAATGAAAGAGCATCAGGAAAGAGTAGACAAAATTCCCAGAGCTCCTAAGTTACTACCGAAGCGCGACGTGGGAAGATTCGTCGAACAGCCATATAGCGAAGAAGCTACACCTCACCCGATCCCAAAAACCTTCCAGATGCCACCTTACTTAAGGATATACGACGGGACGACAGACCCCGAAGACCACCTGATCCACTATGAGACTGCTGTGAAGGGTAACAATCTGTCAAAGGAACAATTACCATCTGTACTGCTGAAAAAGTTCGGAGAAACGTTAACGGGGAAGGCGTTAACATGGTACTCGCAACTGCCAGCCAGAACGATATCAACATTCGAAGAAATGGCGGATAAGTTCGCCACCGCCCATGCAGGAGCAAAGAAAGCAGAAGCCAGGGTTAACGATATCTTCGTCGTCTGACAAACTGCAGGTGAGGGACTTAGGGACTTCCTGGTCAAATTCAACAGAGTAAGGATGAGCTTACCAAACGTATCGGAAGGCATGGCGGTCGCAGCTTTCCAAAATGGACTGAGCAGAGATGGTTCGAGAGCAGCCAAAAAACTACTGAGCCGACTCATAAAGTATCCCCCCACCACATGGGAGGAGATCCACAATGCCTACAGTGTCGAGGTACGAGCAGATGAGGATGACCTCAACAGACCAACCCAGCGGCTCACTACGATACAGTCAGAAGAAAGGAGGGATCAATGCAGCGAGGGCCGGAGGGAACAATCCTCGCGCTTCAACAAAGAAAGACATCAGCGTTACATCAGATCCTCACATCCACCACCGCCAAGACACACAAAAGCACTGCAACGACATGTCGCTCCACTCCGTAACGAAAGAGATATGCCCCCTTTATTATCTGCCCATAACTTTTGCGTGTCTCCCTCAGAAATAGTGTACGCACTGGAGAAGCTGAGCAAAAAAGTACAATGGCCGCAGAAAATGAAATCAGACCCCGCCACGAGAAAGTCAAATGTCCTGTGCGAGTTCCACCAGGAATGAGGGCACAAAATCGAAGACTGCATAGGGTAACGGCAGGAGGTAGTTAGAATGCTGAACCAAGGATATTTGAGGGAGCTGCTCAGCGATAAGGGAAAGATCAACTTCGCACGAGGGAGGGAACAACCTCAGGGGCCTCCAAAGCCACCTTCGCCAGCACGCACCATCAACATGATCATCGGAGGAGGCGACGATTCAGCAATCAACCATGTAAAATTCAACACCTCACACAGACTGAAACAAACAATCTCCCACGAACGGTATGATGACTTCGAAGAAAGTATCACCTTCGCTAAGTCTGATGCCGCCGGTTTGTCTTTTCCTCATTATGATGCTTTGGTCATAACTTTACGTATTGCTAACACTGATGTTAAGAGAATCATGGTTGATGATGGAAGCTGATGATAGGATATAATAACATATTTTAGTCGATTATTACGCTCTAATTTACTGCACTTTAGTTGAGGTTGTGCTTTAATCGCTAGTGTTTTGCACTAATTGTGTGTTTTATGCCTTGTAGGTGTGATTCCGAGCTATATAGATGTTATGGAATAAATTTAAGTGATATGAAGCTTTGAAGTCTAATTAAAAGCTCAAGGAATTAAGCCGGGATTGTGTTCGGGGGTCAAATTTGATAATTAAGTACGAACGAAGACTCAAGGAGGCATATTGCGCACTGTCTAGTAAAATAGACAAAACCTTTTGCTCAGACCTCCATTTGGGCTCCATAATATATGGTTGGAAAGCTAACTCAAAGGGCTACAACTTTAATGTTTTACATTTTTTCCAAATTCCAAGCGGAACAGGGTGCAAAATGCAGTAGAAAGTGCACCGCGGTTGGCACCGCAGTCCGCGCCGCGGTTTGAGGCAGTGCCTTCCGCGATTGGCCGCGGTCCACCGTGGCCACGGTAGTCCAGGCGTGAAATATTGTCCTTTTTCGCGTAGAAGAAGGTATAATTGTTTGGGCTCGACCCTAATTGGTATATATACATGGGAAAACAGTATTTTTGAGAGGGGGACATATTTTTGACACATATTAGACCTAAGGAGGCAAGAACACATTGAGAGCAAGGCGGGGAATTCTTCAACAAGTTTTTCCTTCCTCTTCCTATTTTTTCATTGTTGATTATGACTTTTAGTATTTAGTTTTACATACTATTATGAATAGCTAATTTGTTATCTAGGGTTTTGGTGAAACCCGTTGGGGATAATTTGGTTGTTATATTAATATAGTTTTGAATTGGTTGTTTATCTCTATTTGTTCAACTACGTTTT
>MU753701.1:211240-238826 GCA_026770625.1 Nicotiana glauca
CCTAATTTCAAACCCCCCAAATCTCTATACATATATCAATTCAATTCAATCCACACATATAGATATATAGAGCCAGGTTGAAAGAGAAAGGAAGGAAAATAGAGGGAGAGAAGAGTTGATGGCAGCAATACAGTGTTTCCGTGATAGTTGAATCGGTGGCTAGCCCTTTTCATTAGTTTTGGGCTATAAAATGCATACTTCAATTTTATGGCTAGCGGCTGGCCATAAATGAAGTTTGCTCTTCATTCAATAGGCAAAGGTCCATATGGAAAACCGGAATTCTGAGATTGTGAAAAGCTTTACATTTCACTCCCAAAAAAATGTCTCAATACATATATAGTTATATACTACAGAAACTACTGAGAGTTAAAAAGTTTCCTAAAACTACTATGCTATATACACCAAAAGAGGTGATAAATTCACATCCTACTTAGAAGAGACCAACAATTAGAGTGACGAAGCACACATAATGGTACCATAAAAAGAATGAATCTAATTCTGCGAGTTAAGATTGGCCTATTCAATGCAAAAACATCTTTAATGCAAGAGAATTCAAAATTCATCATCCACGACGTGGACAGACATTAGCAAAGTGACCTGGATCACCGCAGATGAAACATCTGCCAGTTATTGGTTCACCTGTTGCTGACACAAATGACACACCACTGGTATTTGGACCACCTTGGCCACGGCCACCTCTTCTGCTGCTAGTGGACGCAGAAGTATTTGTACGCTCACCTCCATTGAGGGTATCTTCCCAACTGCAATGCAGGCAAATAAGGTGTATCAACTAGCAAACTACTCTAATGTTATCAAGAGCTCTGAGTCATACAGATAAATCTAAGCAATTATAACGAAGGTCCAATGTCAGCAATTCAATCTTGTCGTCCTCTAGGACAGTAATTACTCCAATATACAAATGATTTTCCAGCAGTATAATTCTATGATTTCTATTTGCAAATGAGCGTCAGCTATAAGTGTTGCAGCAGTTTTTTACAGGTTGGCTGAACAGAATATCAACTATGACAGGTCTGAGGCAATATTTTGGTGAGCTATATAATTAGTTGTCGAGGTTTACAGAGTTATATCTTTCTCGATCATGGTGTTTTAAGTTTTATAATCAAGACCCGGAGAGAGAAGGTACAACAAGATAGAGAAGATTACATATAATAAGATTTCAGGGGGAAACTATTTCCAAAAATAAAATATTATGTTGAAATATAGTTTTCCCTACACGAAAAAATTGCACTCCCGTGATTGACATGAAAAGAACTTTCTTCCCCTGTTGTTGGCAGTATTGGCAGTGCGCAAATTGCAAGGCGCTCCACATGAATTACAAGGGATTGAAGATTCTCCTGCATTGTTAGAAAGGATTAGCTATAAAGTTTGTAATTAACAATAGAGCAGGATCTATCCTATATCACATCACATACCAATATATTTTTTTCGCATTTTGAATTCTATCCTCACAGTATCACTTCATGTACTCTTTAGTTGCTTTAACAATATTCTATTTGATAGGGTGAGAATTGGAAAGGATAGAGAGTAAAAGTGACTGGAGAACATCCTCAGGTTAGTAAGGGAGGTAAATAGCGGGATAACAAAAATCCCATGGATATCGGGTGTCCATGGTTCAGTATGGGTCGGTTTTCTCCTAAAAAGAAACCAAACCTATTAAGTCAGTTTTTAAAATATGGGAATCAATGCAAACAAATTGAGTCGGTTCTTTATTTGTTCGATTTTTGTCGATTTTTCAATTTTTTATCAGTTTTTTCTTAAATATGAGACATACACTGGGAAACACATATTCCAACGACAACATTCCAACATAATATTATCGAACCAATAACTCATTGAGAAAATTCGTCATTTACCAAAATATTTTGATGATAATTGAATTAAATAGTGATGAAAATTTTAAGGGCTCAATTAAAGACTATTTATAACACGAAACAAAGTTTTGAACTTCGCATAATAAAAGTACCAATCAAACTAGAATGTTAAGGCAGAGAACCAGAATTTTGTAAAGCAAAGAACTACAATACCAACTAAGAGTACAAACAATTAATATGTATACCATAAAATTTAAAAACTTATAATACATATATATATATATATATATATACACACATACATATAATATATATATATATATATAGATATACATACACATAATATATATATATATATATATACATACATATAATATATATATATAGAGAGAGAGATTGTGTGTGCGTGTGTATAGTAATAAGTTTTAAATAGGTATTTCTATAGTCAGTTCGGTTCAGCTTTTTTGGTTATTTTTTGCTTAAAACTAAAACCAAAACAAAACGAAATTTGATCGGTTCTTAAAATTCAAAACCAAAACCAACCAAAAAGCTGTCGGTTTGGTCTGGTTTTTCAGTTTTTCATGAACATCCGGGATATCATATACTCAGACCAATTTGGTGGGCCAAAGGATAACTTTTTTCATTCCAAAACTGAACTATGGAAGCAATAGAAGAAAACCATTGACTCTCTAAGTTTCAAATTTTTTGTCATAGACGTGGCGAAGTTGCAATACCATTGTGTTTAATTTCAAAAATCGGTACCATTGCACTCCCCCCAATTTATGTGACATTCTTTCCTTTTTAGTCGGCCCCAAAAAGAATGACATCTTTCTATATTTAGTAGCAATTCAACTCTAAATTTTCCTTTTCACCCTTAATGTGATGATTTCTAGCCACACAAATTTCTATGCTTTGAGTTTCTAAAATCTTTCTCTATTTCTTATTTTTTGTGCCCAGTCAAAAACATTCACATAAAATTAGGATGGAGGGAATACTAAGCAACACTTACTATTGCCAACATTTGTATAAGTCATGAGGTGAGGATTACCAACCAATATGAGACTAACATCCCCGCATGCCTAGCTTTAGACATCTCTAACATCGACAACATAACATGGGGCCAAAAATTGGGTAAAACCAAGAAAAAGATGGGCTTGGCTCCGAGACCATGTAAAAAAAAAGAGTTTGGGCTTAACTCATGTGAAGATTGTCCAAGACATACAAAGAACAACAACACATTTCCCCAACTAATGTGGGACTCTCTTAACAATATTATTTTAACAACGGATGTTAGTCTCCTCAACATCACATAAAGTCAACTAGTGGACAAACATTACCTCTACGTCATTATCTTTTCACTGGGGACCACAGGGAAGGTGAGAAAATTGCAGGGGTCAGGGGTGTTGGTCATTGTACACAAGATATACAGATAAGGTAACAGAAGAGCACCAAACCATTTTGCAAGTCAACTTCCTGAGACCGAGCAGTGCGACTACGAGAAGCCTGTGAAGGACAATCATTTGACAGATGCCCTGTTTGCCTGCAGTATGCACAAGAACCTTGTGCTCTGGAATTGCCTCTCTGTGCGCTGCTGGATGCTGTAGGGTTTCCCCGTCCTCTGCCTGGCAAAAAAAGCCCAGCTACAGTCAGTCCTAAGGATGTCAAGTATATCACTCAGGAAATTAAGTCCCTACAGCAACAAATAAATCATGACATTCGTACCAGTTTCAGATGTTTGATGGCATTATGCACTAATCTTTCCCAACTAAATCATCAAGTGAAACACTAAAGAGTACTCAAAATTGAAATTTTCCTGGGTTGGCTAGTCAACAGACGATTTCTAAATGAAAGTCAAATGATTAATGTTGGGGAGGGGACTCTGACTGGTTTCGTAGTTTTACTGCCCTAATACAATGACTCAAATAACTATGAGTGCTCCCAAGACGATGAGATGCATATGCTGTACTGTCAAGTACTGCTTGCCATTTCAACTATGGGTTTCTCATTTTGCTTCTTGAAAGCATTAGTAGTTTGAAAGTCGTACTGAAGCTGTTTAAGAGAGAACCTATGAAAGCTTGTAAACAAAAGTTGTGAAGAAAGCTTAAGAGAATTGCAATGAAATGAAAATAAGTTGTATGAATTGTTGTGATGATCGGATATGTCCTTCTCTATACAAAAGTTGCATATGACCAGCAGCTATGGGCATAAACAACTTTTAATCATGTCTCAATTCTATCTCTAACATCTGGGCACGGTCTTGCTAGTGCCATAGTGATCAATGCACGTTTGGTTGTCCCTGTTGCACTTCAACTGACCACCTTCTTCCCACGTTCAACTGTAGCTCTCTTGTCACATACTCTAGGGAATTACTTGACAAAATAATTCTTTTTGAGCAAGAGATCAAAGGCGTTTTAGCCTACTAAATGGACCTTGGGCCTAACTCAACCCCAAAAGCTAGCTTATGAGATGAGGAATGCCCAAGACCATATAAGGAGACCGAAGACCTCAAATCCCATCGATGTTGGACAACTCAACACCCCTCCTCACGCCCAGGCCTGCAAACTGGAGCGTGGACAGCATAAATGGAGGCCCAACATCGGCAGCAATAATTGGTATTGACCTGCCTTTGATACCATCTGTAACATCCCAGCCCGCTAGTGATATTTTCCGCTCTAAGCCTAGGCCTTCACGGGTTTAAAACGCGTTACTAGGGTATAAGGTTTGTTAACTTATAAGCTTTGCCGATGGGGACTCTGTCTAAAGTCTTGGGTGTTACATACTCCCCCTCTTTATGGGATTCGCCTAGACTCAGCACTGAGGTTTGCCCCGCCTAACCGGATGCCTAAACTCAGTCGAACTCTAACCCACTATCGGCAAGGTTGCACAAGAGTGGCTCTGATACCATAATAAATGGGTCTTGGGTCTAACTCAACCTCAAAAGCTAGTTTATGAGGTGAGGATTGCCCAAGACAATATAAGGAGACCGAGGACCTCAAATCCCACCGATGTGGGACAACTCAACACAGACTTTGCACAGAGTGGTCCCACGGGGAGCCTACTGTTTTCCAAAAAAAGAACACGGCAATGGAAGTTTTGTTTTTCGTCTAGAAAAAAAAAAAAAAAAGCTTCTTTTTCCCATTTTGTTTTCCAACTGTTTTTTTGGAAGAAAAAGAAAGCATGTTCTGTTTTAGAAAAACAAACAATCGTTTTATGGGCCATAAGATAACCTCAAAAAGGAAAGCAATCATCAGAATTGCAAATAAAAGTACATAGAAACAAAAGCTCTAGACGGATGTTCCTTACATACCGAAAGTACTTGAACTACTGCGAGAACCAGTTCCGCAAATTTCCACCAGCTGCCTTAGAATATCATCACAGCCACCAATGCAACCTGAGAAGATTATAGAACTTTCACTGTTATATAGCTGCACTGTCTAGAAGCAACATTAACATTGTGCATGCACTTCATAAGTTCCATGACTTTATAATGCATATATAATTTTTGAGACATTTTTGTATTTTATGCTAAAAGATAATTCCTTGCAGAGTGTGACAGTTTAATCTTTGTGAGACTCCTTATTTTTAATTTATGATCCCCTGTGCCACTGAAAAGAAAACACAATCATATATCATAGCACCAAAATATATCTCTTTCTGTTTGATTGGTGAAAATAATATTCTCCAACTCAACCAACCACACCATGACTGGTGCTGTCAGCAATGACACCACAGTGATCTCATTCACTTTTGTGCTGCTCTTGGGATGCTTAACACAACCAGTTCATTTCGGTATGCCTCACACGTCTCTCTCTTACTGTCACTACCAAATGTGAAGTCCCGCCATCAACACCCACCAAACTGTAAAAACAAACTTGCAAAGATTTGTTTAACTTTAACCATCTATAGCAAATGTTGCACCTAGAAAAGAGGTGAATTGTAAACAATTTAATATTGAGCATACACATTCTCATGCTTAATAATTTAAAATAGAATGACTTTGAATTCATTTCAGCACATTATCATGCAGCATATTCATCATTCAGACTTCTCCATTTCAGCATTTGAGAACTCACAACACATATGTTAAACGAAAAGACTATTAGCTTTATTAAATAATTGGAAATAAAGTAAGAAGATAGAAAATTAAAGAGGAGATATTAAAAGGGAGCCAGCAAGCCTTGTAATTCTTAATGTTCAAGGAAGAAAATATTTTCAACTATTTAACGTTCCATTGAACAATAAAAAGGGATAGGGTCTCTTAGGAAGACTTAGACGAGATCGACTTACACAAAACAGTCCCAGTGTCCATCTTACCTATATGTTGAGCACTATAATTTGGCGGTATTTCCAGCCGGCGAAATCTAAACTGAATCTTGTATACTGGTCCTGAATGTCATCTTCGAAAATCAGGAAACCAAACATAGAAAAAGATGCGTAGGATAAGGTTATCCAATCCAGTACAAGAAAAGGAAAACTCCAAGAAGCAACCTGGACCACAGCTGGTGCACGTATTCTCCGTAACATAAGCTTCTGATAGAGATCCAGGTAGCCAGACAACATTTCTGCACTGTATGAACAAGATAAAGCAGCAACATGTCAGTAGCAATAATTTTACTAGGATTCTTAACTACATAATTGTTATAACACTATTCCACAAACCATATATCAACCAAAGCAAATCAAAATACGCGATCATTAACACTTCGCAATTTTACATTGGTAATAATAGGAGATTTGAAATTGAAGAAAAGTGAGACTTGAATGTCAATCTCCTAATATATAGCTGATTTACAACAACTAACTCAATCAAATCAAATCAAACTAAACCAAATTAATAAAAATTACTAGACAATTTCAGAAAATCATGTGTCTAGAATCTCGATATTTAGAATGGAAAGGAACTGAAGGAAAGAGAAGGAGAGAACAATACTGTATTCTCAAAATAAACTTAGGACAAGAAATTGTCCCATCTCCTTCCCTTCCCTTCCAAATCCTTCCATTTAAAAGTAACAGTACTCGTGACGGTTGCTAGAATAGTTATAGTATTTTGCTGAAATTATTTGTGCTTCTGAACAAATGGATAACTACTAAATTTTGACACTTTTTGATGTAAAACGTGAAGTGAAAGATTGTACGAGATTTCTTAATTACATAAATGGCATATAACTTGTTGAGTTGTCCCACATCGGTAGGAGTTGAGGTCCTTGGTCTCCTTATATGGCTTGGGCAATCCTCACCTCACAAGCTAGCTTTTGTGGTTGAGTTAGGCCTAATGTCCATTCTTATCATGGTATCAGAGCCAGGATCATCCCAATTATTCCGATGTTGGGCCCCCATTTATGTTGTCCACGCTCCAGAGGCCTAGGCGTGAGGGGGGGTGTGAGTTGTCCCACATCGGTGGGAGTTGAGGTCCTTGGTCTCCTTATATGGCTTGGGCAATCCTCACCTCACAAGCCAGCTTTTGGGGTTGAGTTAGGCCCAATGTCCATTCTTATCATAACTGAAGAATTCAAGAAGAAGAATGAAACTTCTTGTGTATTAATATGTTTTTACATCCAACAAGCACTAGTATTTATTGTTAGTTTGACAGTTAAATTGTAGTAAATAACCCTAATCTCATATGTATTAGGAGTATGACATGTATTACATATATAGGGCTCATTGTATCATTGTAAATACTAATCAAGAATATTTTCTCCCGTGCTTTCTCACATGGTATCAGAGCTTTAGTGAGAATAGATCGTTGTGCGTCACTCCAGTGACATCCGGGAAGAAAGAACTCAGTCACCATGAGATTTTCCGGTGATCTAAGTGACTATTTGCATCAAAGTCACTAATTATCAATGTTGTGCAAAATCCAACCCCAGAAAAAACCACCTGAAAACACTCACCCACGCTCCTGCCGAAGTTCTGCCGCCGCCGGCGCGTCTGTCCCACGCGCCGGCGCGTGAAGGCTGTTCCGGCCAGAATTTCAAAAAAATTCTTTTGTACAGTGTAATCGCCTTGCTTTTCCGAGCCTACCCATCAAGTTTACATCAGATTCCGAGGACTTTTTTATTTTCCCGCGAGCTACAGTGTTTCTGGTGACCAATAACAGTGAAATAGTGATTTCCAAACGATTTTCTGACCTTTTCCGGCGTGAACATTATAATGTCATTCTTATTAGAAGCCTTAGACTCACAATTCGTTGGATCGAATGCATTAAATCCAATCCAGATGGTTTCTTTACCGGATTTTATTGTTCCTTCAGTACAAAGCACGTAAACAGACATCTTCAAGATTAGCCTCCGTTGTTCCAACAAATAGTAGCATGACTGGTGTTTCCCAATCTTCACCTTCTGAGCCTTGGGTCATTGATTCAGGTGCATCTGATCATATTTCTGGTAACAAATCTCTTTTCACTAGTATCTCATATTCTCAATCTCTTCCAACAGTCACAATGGCCAATGAGTCTCAAGCCATGGCAACTGCAATAGGTCAGGCAAGTCCACTTCCTTCTTTACCTTTAGACTCAGTTCTTTATGCTCCTAGTAGTCCTTTTAATCTCATAGTCGTTAGTTGCTTAGCCAAATCACTTAAATCTGCTGTTTTATTTCTTGATGACCTTGTTTTTATACAGGAACACAGTACAGGGCGGATCATTGGTAACGGACGTGAATCGGATGGATTTTATTACCTTATCCTTGCAAAATCACATGGACTCGCATCTTGTCTTCCTCCAATAACTTCTCCCGTTACTGATTCACCAGATTTATTACATAAACGGTTAGGACATCCCAGTTTGTCAAAACATCAGAAAATGGTACCTAGCTTATCTCACTTGTCCACTCTAGAGTGTGAGTCGTGTCAGCTCGGTAAGCATACGCGCTCCCATTTCCCACGGCGTCTTGATAATCGAGCAGTCACCTTTTACTTTAGTCCATTCAAATGTTTGAGGTCCTAGTCGGGTTACTTCTACCTTAGGATTCCGCTACTTTGTCAGTTTCATTGATGATTATTCCAGGTGCACTTGGATATTTTTGATGAAAAATCGATGTGAGTTGTATTCTATTTTCCAGACCTTCCACGCTGAAATTCAAAATCAATTTGGGTTTCCATCCGCACATTTCGTAGTGATAATGCCCTAGAGTATTTATGTTCCCCATTTGTATTGTCCACGCTCCAGAGGCCTGGGCATGAGGGGGGTGTTGAGTTGTCCCACATCGAAGGAATTTGAGGTCCTTGGTCTCCTTATATGGCTTGGGCAATCCTCACCTCACAAGCTAGCTTTTGGGGTTGAGTTAGGCCCAATGTCCGTTCTTATCATTTATATAGAGGTTCCTATGGCTAATTTAGGAGAGGACACCAACTACAGTTACTACACAAATTAATTATAATAAAATCTCCTAGAATAGAATCAAATCTCCTAAAATTAAGATTCTTATAATCAAGCAAGTCAACATAATCAAATCTCCTAAAATTAAGTTTCCTACAATCAAGCTAGTCAAAAATCTCCCTCAAGTTGGTGCAAAGATGTCACACATGCCCCACTTGCAAACCAAAGTGTGGAAGGTTCGTCTGTTGAGGACCTTTTGTAAACACATCAACTAGTTGTTTCTCTGATGATACATGAACTAAAGTCAAAACAGCATATGTAATCTTTTCTTTGATAAAGTGTCGATCAATTTCAACATGTTCCGAACGGTCATGCTAGACAGGATTATGAGTTATACTGATTGCAGTCTTGTTATCACAATACAAGGAAAGTTTTCCTTTTTAGACAATTTCAATTACTCTAGTAGTTGTTGTAACCACAAAAGTTCACAAAAACTCTGTGCCATTGTTCTCTATTCTGCCTCGGCACTTGATCTAGCAACTACACTTTGCTTCTTGCTTCTCCAAGTAACCAAGTTCCCTCCTATGAGTGTACAATAACCGGATGTAGATCTTCTGTCATCTAGAGATCTAGCCCAATCTGCATCTGTATAAGCTTCTATACACCATGTTTGGAGAAAAGGAGACCTTTGCTTGGAGCAGACTTTAGATATCGCAACATGGGGAAGAGAGCTTGCATATGAGAATCCCTAGGACCATGCATGAACTAACTTACCAGGCTGACTGAGTAAGTTATATCTGGTCTAGTGTGGGAGAGATAAATGAGTCTCCCAACCAACCTCTGATATCTCTCCTTATCAACACACTCTCAAACTCTTGTTTGTAACTTGTAATTGCTTTCAATAAACGATTCTGGTGGTTTGCATCATGTCATACCAATTTAGATCTAAAATATAATTTCTTTGAGAAGTAAAATTCCCCTTTTTCGCTCTGGCAACCTCAATTCCCAACAACTACTGTAATTTTCCAAGATCATTGATCTCGAATTCCTGTGCCAACATCTTCTTCAACCGAACAATTTACTCTTTGTCATTTCTTATCATTACTATATCATCAACATAAACTATGAGAAGAGTGATTTTACTGCTTTGATGTCTTATGAAGGGAGTACGATCGACATTGCTCTATTGGTAACCAAACGAGATCATTACTTTCACAAAATCTGTCAAACCAAGCTCTAGGAGATTGCTTCAATCCCTGCAAGGCTTTCTTCAATCTGCACACATTTCCTCGACTCTCTTAAGTATAAAATCCAGGAGGAATCTTCATATACACTTCTTCCAAGTCTCCATTAAGAAAAACATTCATCACATCAAACTAATGTAAGTCCCAATCAAGATTAGCTGCACAAGATAAAAGTATTCTAATAGTGTTCATTTTAGCAACAGGAGCAAATGTTTCTTGACAGTCCACTCCATAAGCTTGAGTGAATCCCTTAGCCACCAATCTTGCTTTGAATCTTTCAACCTAGCCATCAGTTTTGTGTTTCACCGTGAAGACCCATTTGAAACCAACCAACTTCTTGTGTGGGGTTGATGTGACAAGCTCCTAAGTGCTTTTTTTTTACAAGGCCTTCATTTCTTCAATCAAAGCTTGCTTCCATTTACCATTGGCAAAAGCTTCCCTCCAATTCTGGGGAATAGACACAGAAGAAATAGACAAGGCAAGGGCTCTATAGGACGGAGACAAATAATTATAGAAGACAAAATTAGATTCAGAAAAAAAGAAATAACCTTTCAGAGATAGAGTCTGCTTGATCTCGCCGGAAAAACTCACTGGAAAAATTCTATCCGGTCGAAATCTGCCAGAATTAGAACTTGGATGAAGGGTTGGAATAGGCTTGCGACCCAAAATCTGGAATAAATTTCTGAAAAAAAGTCACCGAAAAGATGTAGATCTCGCCGGAAAAGCAGTTGCCACACTGAAAACTCGTAAGGAGTTTGTGTTGCAGGTAGCCACCAAGAGAGAGAAAAATCGACCTCTTTGATAAAAACGGAACTCTTGTGCTGCGAGAGAGATCACTTACCTCAAAAAGGCATCAATTGCTCTGATACCATGAAGATTTCAAGAAGAAGAATGAAACTTCTTGTATTTCGTTATGTTTTTACATCCAATGAGCAATAGTATTGATACAGAGGTTCCTATGGCTAATTTAGGAAAGAAAATTAATTGCATTTATTACACAAATCAATTAGAATAAAATCTCCTAAAATTAAGTTTCCTACAGTCAAGCTAGTCAACACTAACATTTGGTTTGCAGTTGCATTTGTCGGACAGATCTAGCTGTGCGTATTTATGAAGGCTGACCTAGTGCTTACAAAAATTATAAGAGTTTAGTTTATATGAAGCCTTTTCACACTTATACTCAATTGACTTCATATCAGTGTAGTCAAAGGCTCATTTAAGGCGCGCTTAAGTCCGGAAAATCAGAGAAGCTCACGGAGTGCTCTTCACCTCACTTAAGTTGCGCTTTAGGACCCGTTTGGCCACAGATTTTGCCAAAATAAAATTGGGTTTTAGTTGGCAAACACATGTTTGGCCGTAGATTTTGCCTACATTTTGGCAAAATTCCAAATCCAAAACCAAAAAAATATCACTATTACATTTTTTAAAAATTGCCCCAAACTTTTGTATTTTATAAAAGAACCCACCATTTATTATTCTGTAACAATGTCGCTTTGTCTTCTCGGTCATATGATAGTGTATCATGTAGTTCATTATAAAAATGATAATTTTGTACCAAATTTATTTATGTTCAGGACTATGGTTTGCGATAATATAATGAATATTGATAATGGTACTGTTGGGTATTCGTGATAGTTCTTAGAACTTGTGGGTATAATTCATGTTTCATATTTTTCCAAAATAAATTTGGGAAATATGTTTTGAAAACTGATGTCCAAACACATTTTCATCTTAACCAAACTTCACCCAAATCAAATTTTTCAAAACAAATTCGGGAATCCATGGCCAAACGCTAGCTTAGTGTAGGCCTATGTTGCGCGGACTCTCCAAAATAATGCCGCACCTGTGTCGGATCCTTCAAAAATACACTATTTTTGGAGGATCCGACACGCACCAAGCAACATTTTCGGAGAGTCCGAGCAATATAGGTGTAGGCAAGGTACCAACACGTGCCCCTTATTGCCCATGAGTTCTATCTCAAATGGAGCAATGCTAGACTATAAATATAATCGGCAAATAAGTATATTAGTTGTTAAGGAAAACAATATGAATGAATTTGTTACTTCTCTCTTTGTTAGATATGTAGTCTTGTCCCACATTGGAATAGGAATAAAATGTCCTTGTATAGTATAGCTATAAATAAGGACCTCTTGTATTGTATTGAACACACAATATATCAATATATCATATTTTCTCCCGTGCCTTCTCACATGGTATCAGAGCAATCGTGAGAGATTTATCGCTGTGCAGAAATTCCAGCGACTCCGGGAAAGAAAATCAGTTGACCGGAAGTCTTTTTCCGGCAATCCACTTTTCGTCAGTGTTGTGCAAAAAAACCAACACCACCACAAAGTAGATCGGGCTCCGGCGACCAACCCAAAAAAAAAATCTCAGGCAGAATACCCACCACGCGCCGCCACTCGCCACCTGAAGAAAATTTTCCGGCGAAGTCCCGACGTCGCGTGGGCCACCTTCCGGCCATTTTTTGGCGACGACTCGTCCGAACAAATTGTTCCCCTTGCAATTCCGAGCCTACCCATCCAGGTTACACCAAATTCCGACAACTTTTATATTTTTCCGGTGTGAATAGTGATTTCAAAAGTGGACTTCCGGCCATTTTTTGGAAACGTTTCTTCAGAACAGTTGGGTCGTCTGGTAATTCCGATCCTACCCCTACTGTTTTTATTTCATTCCGGCCACTTTGAATTTTCTCGGCAGCTACAGTACTATTCCAGCTACAGTACTATTCTGCCTGCTACAGTAATATTCCGAGAGCTACAGTATTTCTGGAGTGAACAGTGTTTTTCGGTGCAGAACAGTGTTCTGTTTTCTTAGCGATTTATTCAGTTTTCCCAATAGAGTTACTGATTTTCACTATTTCAAGTTAACCTTACTACTATTAATTGTAGCGACATGGGAACTGATGCTTCAAATTGTCGGATGGTTTCTTTAGTGGATTATTTTGAGTTTCTTCGGTACAAAGCAGGTAAGCAGACATCTTCTGAGATAGCTTCCGTTGTTCAAACAGGTAATAGCGTGACTTGTGTCTCTCAATCTTCATCCTCTGAGTCTTGGGTCATTGATTCGGGTGCATCGGATCATATTTCTGGTAACAAATCTCTTTTCACTACTATTTCGTATTCTCAATCTCTTCCAAGAGTCACAATGGCCAATGGGTCTCAAACCATGGCAACTGCAATAGGTCAATCAAGCCCAATTCCTTCCTTACCTTTAGATTCAGTTCTTTATGTCCCTAATAGTCCTTTTAATCTCATAGCTGTTAGTCGCCTAGCCAAATCACTTAAATGTGCCGTTTTATTCCTTGATGACCATGTTTTTATACAGGAACGTAGTACAGGGCGGATCATTGGTACCGGACGTGAATCAAATGGACTTTATTACCTTATCCTCGCTAAATCACATGGACTCACATCTTGTCTTCCTTCAACAACTTGTCATGTTACTGATTCACCAGATTTATTACATAAACGGTTGGGACATCCTAGTTTGTCAAAACTTCAGAAAATGGTACCTGGTTTATCTCACTTGTCATCTCTAGAGTGTGAGTCTTGTCAGCTCGGTAAGCATACCCGCTCTCATTTTCCTCGACGTATTGATAATCGAGCAGAGTCACCTTTTACTTTAGTCCATTCAGATGTTTGGGGTCCTAGTCGGGTCAGTTCTACCTTAGGATTCCGCTACTTTGTTAGTTTCATTGATGACTATTCTAGATGCACCTGGATATTTTTGATAAAAAATCGATCTGAGTTGTTTTCTATATTTCAGACCTTTCACGCTGAAATTCAAAATCAATTTGGAGTTTCTATTCGCACATTTCGTAGTGATAATGCCCGAGAGTATTTGTCTTTCCCATTTCAACAGTTTATGAAATCTCATGGGATTATTCATCAAACATCTTGTCCGTACACATCTCAACAAAATGGGGTAGCTGAAAGAAAGAATAGACATCTTATTGAAACTGCTCGTACCCTACTCATACAATCACATGCTCCGTTGCGTTTTTGGGGGGATGCAGTTCTTACATCTTGCTATCTTATTAATCGTATGCCATCTTCAGCTATCCAGAACCAAGTTCCATTCTCTGTTATGTTTCCCCACTTACCTTTGTTCTCTCTTCCACCTCGTGTCTTTGGAAGCACTTGTTTTGTCCATAACCTTACTCCAGGAACAGATAAGTTAGCTCCGCGTGCTCTTAAGTGCGTATTTCTTGGTTTCTCAAGAACGCAAAAGGGGTATCGATGTTATTCACCTGACCTCCAGCGGTACCTTATGTCTGCTGATGTTACCTTCTTTGAAACCCAATCATACTTCACAGGTTCAGGTAATCACTTAGATATTTCTGAGGTACTACCAATCCCTTCTTTTGGAGATTCAGTCATTATCTCCCATCCATCTTCCTCTACATCTCCGGCTCCACCACCTATAGCTCCCGTTCCACCATCTATAGCTCCAGGTCCAATTCATCCACATAATCCAGTTCAACCTTCTGCAGCTCCGCCACTCTTGACTTATCATCGCCGTCCACATCCAGCATCACGCCCAGGTGATTCACTTCCTGCATCAGATTCTGCACCTACTGCGGACTTGTCTCCTCTTAGTCAACCAATTGCACTCCGCAAAGGTGTACGGTCCACACTTAATCCTAATCCCCACTATGTTGGTCTAAGTTATCATCGTCTGTCGTCACCTCATTATGCTTTTATATCTTCTTTGTCCACTGTTTCTATTCCTAAGTCTACAGGTGAGGCACTATCTCATCCTGGGTGGCGACAAGCTATGATTGACGAGATGTCTGCTTTACATGCAAGTGGCACTTGGGAGCTAGTTCCTCTTCCAGCAGGTAAGTCTACTGTTGGTTGTCGTTGGGTTTATGCAGTCAAAGTCGGTCCGGATGGCCAGGTTGATCGGCTTAAGGCTCGTCTTGTTGCAAAAGGATATACTCAGATTTTTGGGCTTGATTATAGTGATACTTTCTCTCCCGTGGCTAAAGTAGCATCTGTTCGTCTTTTTTTGTCCATGGCTGCTGTACGTCATTGGCCTCTTTATCAGTTAGACATTAAGAATGCTTTTCTCCACGGTGATCTTGACGAGGAAGTTTATATGGAGCAACCACCTGGTTTTGTTGCTCAGGGGGAGTTTAGTGGTTGTGTATGCAGATTGCGCAGGTCACTATATGGTTTGAAACAGTCCCCTCGAGCCTGGTTTGGTAAGTTCAGCACCATTATTCAGGAGTTCGGCATGACTCGTAGTGAGGCTGATCACTCTGTGTTTTATCGACATTCTGCTCCGAATCTTTGTATTTATCTGGTGGTTTATGTTGATGATATTGTTATTACTGGCAACGATCAGGATGGTATTACTAATCTGAAGCAACATCTCTTTCAGCACTTCCAAACCAAGGATTTGGGCAGACTAAAGTATTTTCTAGGTATTGAGGTCGCTCAGTCTAGCTCAGGTATTGTTATTTCACAGCGGAAGTATGCCTTAGACATTCTTGAGGAGACTGGAATGATGGGTTGCAGACCTATTGACTCTCCTATGGATCCGAATGCCAAGCTTCTGCCTGGACAGGGAGAGCCTTTTAGAGACCCTACGAGATATAGGAGGTTGGTTGGAAAATTGAATTACCTCACAGTGACTAGACCTGACATTTCTTTTCCGGTGAGTGTTGTAAGTCAGTTTATGGATTCTCCGTGTGATAGTCACTGGGATGCAGTTGTTCGTATTCTTCGGTATATAAAGTCAGCTCCAGGCAAAGGATTACTATTCGAGGATCGAGGCCACGAGCAGATTGTTGGGTACACAGATGCTGATTGGGCTGGATCACCTTCTGATAGACGATCTACATCTGGATATTGTGTTCTAGTAGGAGGTAATTTGGTCTCGTGGAAGAGCAAGAAACAAAATGTAGTTGCTCGATCTAGCGCCGAAGCGGAATATCGGGCCATGGCTATGGCAACGTGTGAGTTAGTTTGGGTCAAGCAGTTGCTCAAGGAGTTAAAGTTCGGAGAAATCAGCAGGATGGAACTAGTGTGTGATAACCAAGCTGCTCTTCATATTGCGTCAAATCCAGTGTTCCATGAGAGGACTAAACACATTGAGATCGACTGTCACTTTGTCAGAGAAAAGATACTTTCAGGAGATATTGTTACAAAGTTTGTAAAGTCGAATGATCAACTAGCAGATATTTTCACTAAGTCTCTTACTGGTTCTCGTATTAGTTACATGTGTAACAAGCTCGGTACATATGATGTGTATGCACCGGCTTGAGGGGGAGTGTTAGATATGTAGTCTTGTCCCACATTGGAATAGGAATAAAATGTCCTTGTATAGTATAGCTATAAATAAGGACCTCTTGTATTGTATTGAACACACAATATATCAATATATCATATTTTCTCCCGTGCCTTCTCACACTCTTTAATTACATATGCTCCATCCGTTTCAATTTATGTGAACCTATCTCCTTTTTAGCCAATGCCAAAAAGAATGACTCATTTCCATATGTGGAAACAATTTACCTCTATGCAATGATTTATAGCCACACAAAATATATGTGCCTCATTTTACACCCTACTAGTTCAAAAGTCTTCTCTCTTTTCTTAAACTCCGTGCCCAATCAAATGGATTCACATAAATTAAAACAGATGGAGTACATTTTTATTTTTTCTTGCATTGCATCGTTTTTAACTAAAGCTCACACTTAAATTGCAATTTGCGCTTAAAGCCCCAACTCACCTAGAACACTTTTTAGAGCTTTTCGCCTTTGAAAACATTGCTTCATACTAAAGTTTCAATCTTAATGTCTCATAGATCTTGATAGATTGCGTTCCAAGAATTGCAAAGACAGTACCAGCAGTTCAGGCAGAGAACCAGCTAGACCGTAAGCAGCTAGAATTCATCAAACAATGAATGATGATTACAATCTACATTTGCAGGTTTTATCTATTTTGGAATTAAAGGCTCTCAAGAAATTGTGCAAGATTTCTTCATTTTTGAACAGAAGTACAGGAAAAGCACCTACTTGTGGGTAACCCAAGCAACCAACCATAAAATTACCATCCTGCATTAAGGTAAAATTTTATCAGAAAACCTTGCATAGAAATAGGAAAAATCCAATCAGAAAATGAAAAATAGTTGATTATAGAAATGCAAAACGGACATTGTTAAGCATGCTGCCTCTCATATATCCCAATTTAGCCAATAGATGATTTCACACAACAGACACGCTCTTGATGAAGTGATATCTACACTAACATGCTGGTCTTCAAAAGGAAAATTTTAGGCCTGGTGCTTTAGTGATGGCCCTCAGGGGCCGGATTTAGCGTAACTCCTACGGGTTCAATTGAACCCATAACTTTTGACGCGGTGCATAAATATATGTATAAAAATTTACTAAAATTGCAACATGTGAATATGAACACATAACTTTAAAAATATAACGGGTTCAATATATGAATCTTAAAGGCTGAATCCATAGAGTTTAAGTATTGGATCCGCCTCTGATGGCCCTTATGAAGAGAATGCTGACGGACTCAAGTTAATGGTATCCTAGTTCTATGAATAATCATCAAACTTCTTCCCAGCAATTAATCTGTTGTCTACCATTAAAGGCCACATGCTGAACGAAAGAGGCACAATGGAGCTGGAGGTGGAGAAGAGACCCCAAAAAATAAGAAAGAAAGTAATTGTAAGCATTACCGGTTTTTGTCTGAGTACCATATCTGACTCTAGACAAAGTCCACATCTCCGCACGACATCTCCAACTACTTGTTGCTCGCCACCGCTGGATCTATTTGATCTGCAGAGCCACAATTCTCAAGCAATGAAAAGGATGATCCCGGCATCAGCAAAGCAAGCAAAAGATGTACCTTTCAAAGAAGATAGCCATGGCTTCAAAGAGTTTTCCTTTGTTTGCCCTGGCCTGCAAAAAAGTTTCTGTGAGTACATAAAAAGTAAAACGAAGTACCTTGAACCTAAGGTACATGAAGCACTGTGTCTCATTCTGATTATTATCTTAGCATAGGCATCCCTTTGTCCTGTAACAAATAAGCGGTGGAACCTCTTTTAGAGCAAAAGTCTAGCTATAATTATTTTTAAGATCTAAGCACTTCTGCCTTATGCCAAAATTCTTTTGGTAGGATCACCAGCAGGAGATGCTGAAGATTCTAGTAAACAGTATGATCACCATTACTAACAACATAATCTTTGGAAATCAGATAAAGACAATTTGATGAGATCTTGGATTCAAGCCTTGCTGTATTAGCAATAAGTACCTCACATCCTTGTGGAAAGATGCTAGCAAACTAGGTTAGAGGCCATAGTTGTCAACAGAACTCTCCCTTCTCTAACAGTGAGCTACCGAAGTGACATATATAATCAAACTAGAGAAATAACATGCAGGGACCGATTTAATGGCAAGTTAGCAAACAAGTAATTTTTATAACTCATGAATTATGCAGCCATTTTATTTTTGCTAGGGGGATGGAAACAAGGACTCAGTATTCTGCAAATTCATTTATACAACAGCAACTGACAGCATTTATCCAAAGTGTAAGACAGCAACTTGACACCAAATACTGTAAAATGGAAATAATCACTGCCTCAATCATAAATTGACATGCTTGTAATGCTTTGTGTCATGCCACTTTTAGCTAGGAGGTTGGAAAGCCTACGAATACCCAAACCCTTTAGATTTTTGAAGAATCTTTACTGGAGAGACTCGAAGAGCAAGTTCCATACCAAAGAACTTGGATTAATCCACAAGATAAAAAGATTGGATAGTCTTCTACCTAAACTTCCTTAAGATTATTGAAGCGCATGAAATTGTAATGCTTATGTCTTTGGTTTTGTTTAAGCTTAACCATGATTCTTGGCTAAGCTCTAAACAAAGATTGTTATAAAACCTTATGTCTACATAAATATATTCTTGATTTATTGCATATTTAACCTTGAGTTTTTATGTTATTTGTTTGGTTTGATTGCATATACAAGGTTAGGACTAGGCCAATTTCAGCCCTTGTAACCAAATTCGCGTGAACCTTACTGCATTTTAGTGCAACAGGAAAGCTCAATTAAGTTAAGCTCGTTAGATGGTGGGAAGAATTGAGATTCATGGCTAATAAAAGTTGCGGAGATGAGGATGCTGAGATGGATGTCTAGTCATAGTAGGAGGGATAGGATTAGGAATGAAGATATTCGAGATAAGGTGGAAGTGGCATGTGCGGTGGACAAGATGACGGAAGCAAGATTGAGATGGTTCGGGCACGTGAAGAGGAGAGACACAGATGCCCTGGTGAGGAGGTGCTAGAGGTTGGATATGGTGAGTCCTAGGAGAGGTAAAGGTTGGCCGAAGAAGTATTGGGAGAGATGATCAGACAGGACATGGCACCTTTAGCTTACCGAGGACATGACTCTTAATAGCAAGATGTGGAGATCGAGGATTAGGATTGTAGGTTAGTAAGTAGTCGGGCGTATTTCCTTTCCAAACATGTGCTTCCTTTTATAGTTGTAGTACTAGTGTTATCCTCGTGTTCCCTATTTTCATATCGATATTGTTATTTGATGTTTCCTTTTCTTCCTTTTCTTTGATTTCTTTTTTTTTCCAGTTGTTGTTACTATTTCACTTACCATAGTTTTTTTGCCATAACTGCTATGTTTTTGTTTTATTGAGCCGAGGGTCTTCGGGAAAAAACCTCTCTACCTTCACAAGGTAGGGGTAAGGTTTGCATACATACTACCCTCCCAAACCCCACTTGTAGGAATACACTAGGTATGTTGTTGTTGTTGAGATTCATGGCTAATAACACTAGCACAAGCAGAATTAAGCAAGGAATTAGGCAAGCATTAGGTTTGGCATAAGGAGAAGTTACAACCTTAGGTCTTTTATCACTCATTCTCTCGAGACTGTTTTTGTTTATCTTTACTTGTTTCTTCATTAAGTAACTTAAAGTTGAAAGTAGGTACTAGTTTACATATTAGCAATTGTTTGGCTTAGTCAGCTGGTCATAATTTCATTAGCAATCGTAGCTCCACTTTTAGTGGGATCGATATTGGACGCACCTCTACATTATATTTGTGTCAACTTCTTACTCCTTATAGAGTATTCGCTGGGCATTACTAATTTGTCAAAAGATAGTTTAATACCTTGTGAAAGAATATGAGCATCCATCTAAAATCTTAAACAATGAGAGGACTTTTTTTTTTTTTTGAAAAGGTAACATATTTGTATTAAGTATAAGAATTGGTTACACTGTTTCCAAGAATTACAACTAAAGTATCAGGGAAGAAGTTCATCAGAAGACTCACAATAGGTCTAAAACATTAAAAATACATTCACTCTCTTCTAAATACTCCTGTTTACACCAAAAATAAAAAAGCAATAAACAGTTCATCTTCAACTTTTCTATTGAACTATGGTTGTCCTCGAAACATCTTTGATTCCTTTCTTTCCATATTGTCCACCATATGCAAGCCGGGAAAATCTTCCATCTTTCCTTCTGACTGGAATGCTCCCCATCTCTTTTCCAACTAGTTAGAACTTCTTTGATTCTCCTTGGCATAACCCACCAGATCCCCCTCAGGTTGATGAATATCTTCCATAATTGATCCGTAACTCTGCAATGTAAAAAAATATGGTTGATCGTCTCCGTCTGAGCTTCACATAAATGACACCTGGACCCCAGCTGATATCCTCTCTTGAGTAGATTATCTTGTGTTAGAACTGCTTCTCTTGCTAATAGCCAAGTGAAACATGCCACTTTGTATGAAATTTTTACTTTCCAGATCATCTTCCACGGCCAACATCCAATTTGATTATTAGATTGGTTTAACTCTTTACAAGCAGATTTGACAGTAAACTTGCCTTCTTTCCCCCTTGCCAGAACACCTTATCCTCAGAGCTGGAAGTCCCTTTGAATTGTTCTAGAATGCTATAAAAGTCTGTCAGTCTTTGTATTTCCCAGTCGTTTAAGAGTCTTCTGAACGTAAGATTCCACCCTTGACTTGTCCACAATTCTCCAACTAGTGAGCCTTGCTGTTGGTTCAGATTGTAAATGTCTGGAAATAGCTGCTTCAAGGTTCTCTGCCCAATCCATTTGTCTTCCCAGAAAGAAATCTTCATACCATTGCCCACTTTGAAGCTGGACGTATTGCTGAATTTTGGCCATAGATTCCTGATGGACCTCCACAGGCTAATCCCATAAGGGCTATTCACAGATTTTGTTGTCCAGCTGCCCTCCTTCCCATACCTAATCTCAATTGTATTTTTCCACAAGGAATGTTCTGTTGTGGCAAACCTCCATAACCACTTCATCATCAGACTATGGTTTTGTTTTTTCAGATTTCTAACCCCCATCCCTCCTTCCTTCTTGCTTGTTGTAAGGACATCCCATCTGACCAGATGGATTTTGCTCTTCTCACTGGCACCTTGCCATATGAAGTTTCTTCTCACGACATCAAGTCTATTTGCTACACTTGCAGGCATAGGAAATAGTGACATCATGTAAGTTGGCATGGCATCTAATACACTATTAACTAGTGTAAGTCTTCCTCCCAGGGATAAATATTGACTCTTCCAACCAACTAATTTCTTTTCACACTTCTCAACTACATCATTCCAGATCACTTTAGATTTGCTTTTTGCTCCAAGAGGCATTCCAAGATAGACTGTTGGCAAGGTTCCTACTCTTCCTCCCAGAATATTCACCAAGCCATTAATCTCCATTACTTCATTAACTGGATAGATGAAGCTCTTATTCCAATTAATGCGTAATCCAGAAATAGCTTCAAAAAAGATGAATATCGCTCTCAAAATAAACACCTGGTCTTTATTAGCATCACAAAACACCAAAATATCATCTGCATATTGCAGATGAGTAACCTCCACTGACACTGGATCTCTATAATTTACTCTGAAACCCCTGATCCTGTTGTTTGCATTGGCATATTTAAACAAACTGTTTAAACCTTCCATTGCCAGAATGAATAAAAAGGGGATATAGGATCCCCCTGCCTCAGGCCTCTCTGAGAAGAGAAAAAACCAATCGGAGAACGATTTATCAGGATTGAGAATTTAACAGTGCTGATGCAAAATTTAATCCACTTGATCCATCTCTCATCAAAGCCCATCTTTATTAATACTCCCAGCAAGAATTTCCAATTCAGATGGTCATAAGCTTTTTCTATGTCTAGTATACACAGAATGCCAGGTTCCTTGTTCTTCATTCTATCATTAACACATTCGTTTGCAATTAGGATAGCATCCATGATTTGCCTACCTTTGATCCCAATTTAGATGGTCATAAGCTTTTTCTATGTCTAGTTTACACAGAATGCCAGGTTCCTTGCTCTTCATTCTATCATCAACACATTCGTTTGCAATTAGGATAGCATCCATGATTTGCGTACCTTTGACAATGAGAGGACTTCAAGACCACTACAAAACCATTTTGGATAACTTTGTACTCTCTAGCACCATTTTGCTTCTTGGACTTCCCCTGACCTTGATTTTAAGTGACAAAGGGCACAGAGGGAAAGCAAGTAACCAGTGCTTTTAACAAAATGTTGCAATTTAGGGTGTTAAATTTAGCCCATATCAATATATCCTGCCCAACACAAGTCTAGGTATGGCTAGGCATATATTTATTGGCGGGTCAATTTTGGCATAAGCCAAATTAACCCAAGCTTGGGCCAATTCGGGTTAACCTATCATGCCCGAATTGAACCATAAGAGAACTTATCAAAATATTGAAAATAAAATTATCAATGCTTGTTTAGCTAAATATAGTCACGAGAACTCAAAAAGCTTTTGGTACTTTGATTTGACAATTAAACAAATTATAAAAGAACAAACAAAGAAATAAAACAAATTGGATTATGATCCATCCTTTAGCCTAAATAAACTCGCCCTTCTTAACCCAAGCAAATTTTGTGCGGGTTATTAACACAATCCATTAATCAACTCAACTTGCTTCAACCTGCCAAATTTAGCCCAACCTGCTCATTTGAAACCCCTAGCAGCAATAACTTACAATCTGTCAAGCCTCACAACTATGGGAAACAACCTTAGCCAACGCAACAGGTCCATATACTACAAATGCTAGCATCAAAGAAAAGTTAATGTTTACTATCCCTTTCATAGAGTAACAAAATCATGCCCTAAGACAAGTAAATGCACTCAAAGAGGAAAACCTATACTTTAGGCTCTGTCATTTATTAATGCATTTCAAGTAAAATATGGAATAAAAGAATTCATTCAAAGGGAAGTCGAAGCCTTCTAGAATGCTAGTTTTCGACATCGCTACGTTGTGCCACGGTATCAACAAAGTCCCATTGTCTTAAGAGATGAATCTTGACAAAGTAGCATGCTCTTTTGAAAAGAAGACACAATTCCATTGCTCCGAATGAACTTTTAAGTTAGTATTGAAAAAAAATCTTGAAAATCATTTGTGTTGCTGGATTTTGTTATTTACTTACATCTAAAAAACAAGCTTTCATCTGCTGCAAGCAAGTTTCTAAAACCTCTGTCTTTCTCTTGGTTCCCATGCTAACAGCTTTCATATCACATTCCATCATAGCACGGAGATATGGTTTCCATAGTTCATAACTGTAATAGAAAAACAAAAGAATAAAAGGTTGCAAGTTACTTAAATGTTGTAAGCCAGTAATGTAGTATAAATGCTAGCACATATGCAACAACATAATCATGCTTAAAAAGAAAATGTGAAGATTTCTAACATGAACAAATGTTTAATCAAACATAAAGCTAATATAGTGGGAAATATACCATCAACTTGTTAGTTCAAATAACATTTTTGAAAAGAAATATGCTCATTGAATAGCTTGTGCAATAATGTGTTGAGGTTTTAACAGTCTAATAAATGGTTTTCTAGAAAGCTCTCTACTTCCTCTAACACTGAGGCTAAAGGTGACCTTGCTCTTTGTTTTTTATGGATCAAAAGTAGGAAGTTGTGTTCTGTAGGTCTTTCTGCCTCAACAAATATGAGAGTAAAACAGTGGTTCTTATCTAAAAAATTGGGCTAAGAGAACAAGTCCATATAGCTTTAACTCATAGTGAGACATAGAGCTAGTGAAATCTCTTTGCTTTTTGTCAAGGATGTTTGACCATCAATTCTTTAAGTCCGCATAATGCTGCTACTATTCAAGTTGGAAAGGAAGTAGAAAAACCTTGACAGATATAAAAAAGCTCACCAAACCACAAACTGAAAAACGCTCACCCGACCATATATCAATTCAATTGTGGGTTTTTAACACTTCTAATGTTGTGGTTCTAATTCAAAAGCCTAATGAATGAAACATTTAGATAACTTTCGAAGTTTTTCTCCAGATCGCATAAAAGAGTTTGTCGCGTCAGCACAAGTCTCTTGCGTGTGCGGTTGTCTCCGACAAGATCTCCTTGAACTTTGTTGTCTCGTCTCCTCATTCCGCCCCTACCCGTCCAAGTTTATGAAGATTCCAAGACTAGGGTTCCAACGAGGCTTAAATAACTTTTTCTGTTCATTTTTCACTTCCGACAATATTCCAAAGGCTGGTTTCTGATCCTTGGGGTTTTGCCTAGACATTACGTGGTCAACCACTCTATGTTTGGCCACTTTCAAATAACTTTTCTAAGCTTTTGCAGTGCTTTTACACAATTTTCGTCACCAGAACCCTATTTTGGTATTGTTAGACCATTTTTTAGCAAAATTTGCACAATACATACCTATCTCCACTAATTTTTTAGCATTGAGCAGCTCGGCTAGGACTTTGGAGTTACTGACCAGTTTCTAAGACTATTCCTACGACGTTTCCAGCAAGTTTCAAATTCAACAACAGTGACCATGATCTTTTGGCAACGATATTCAAATTTTTCATTATTTGAGTTGATTTGGCACTTTCCTAGGATTTGAGAAATTTGGTTGTGCCAAAATCAAATCCAATATGTTGAATGGTCGGATGGTTTCTTTGTCTAATTTTATTGAAATCCTTCAGCAAAAAAATATGTAAGGAGACATCCTCTAAGATAGCTATCATTCTTATAAGAAATAGTGCGACAGATGTCTCTCAGTCTTCGGGTCATTGATTCAGGTGCATCAGATCACATTTCTGGTAATAAATCTCTTCTGATAAATCCCTTTTCTCTAGTTCTTGTTCTCAATCTTAACAAATAGTCACAATGGCTAATGGATCGCAGACCATGGCTATTGGAACAGGTTAAGCTAGCCCACTTTCTTCCTTCACTTCCATTCAGTTCTTGGTTGTTCTTTTAATCTCATATGCATTAGCTGTTTATCCTAAACAGTAAACACTGAACTACTCAATAATATTCTTTTATAATTTTGTTGTTCTACAAGAATGCAATACATGACGGATCACTGGGAGCGAGCGTAAATCATATCGACTTTACTACATTATCCTTTTGAATTGTTCATAGCTTCTCCTCCCTCCACAATTGTTCAGTTATTGATTCACTTGATCTATTACATAGACAGTTGGAACATCCTAGTATGTAAAAACTTCAAAAAGTATTTGTCTCTCGTGTCGACTAATGAAAGTATACTTGCTTCCCTTTCCCTCGATATATTGATAATTAGGCAGAATCACCTTTCACTTTAGTTCATTCCGATGTTTAGGCCCTAATCGGGTTAGTTCTACCCAGAGATTCCGCTAAATTGTCGGTTTCATTGATGATTATTCCAAGTGAAATTGGATATTGTTGATGAAAAATTGATTATAGTTGTTTTCTAGATTATAGAATTTCCATGCTGAAATCCAAAATCGATATTTTTATCCGCACATTTCGTAAGGATTATGCACCAAGATATTTATCTTCTCCATTTTAGCGGTTCATGAATTCTTATGGATCACTCATCATACATCTTATCTTTACACATCTCAACAAAATGCAGTTGAGAAGAAGAATAGCCATCCCATTGAGATTGCATATACCCTACTATTACAATCCACGTTCCGTTGCATTTTTCAGGGATGAAGTTCTCCCATCTTGTTGCCTTATTAGTTGTATGTATTCCTCAACTGTCGAGAAACAAGTCCCACACTCTATTTTGGTCTTTCCTACCACTTCTCCTTCTCGAATCCCTACCAAATTCAAAATGCCCACCGCCCAACCTCTTTTTTCTTAACATTACGAGGGGCTTAGCCATAAATTCAGACACCAACCTCCTCTCAATGTCTGCCCATGTCCTATTTTGCCCCCTCATCCACCCTCCCGGTCATCTCCTCCCTCCTTCCCCACATTATCAGCACCTTTAACCAGTATTTCAAAGCTGAACTCTAGAGTTAGCCAAACCCTGAAATTGATCCCCCCCTCCCCCCCAAAAACCATGAACATAGAATCTCCCCCCTTCTTCACAAGCACCATAACCGTGCCCATATCCGCCAAATTACAATATGCAACCACAAAACCTCCACAAACATCTCCAATTGTTCTACAGCGTTCATAGCATCAGAAGTGTGCCAGCAGGCCAACCACATTCATGACTGACGTTTCTTCTCTTATTGTCTGAAATTGGAAAACTAAAGATAATTTTCTCCCATTCATATTGTTCCATCACCCAAGACACGCAAGGCTTCCTCTTCAGCGACAAATCGAAAGAGAAAAGAAGACTCACCCATAGCTAGGGGTGTGCATTCGAATCGGTTTATCGATAAATCGAATCGATTATTTGTTATCGAAATCGAAAAAATCGAAACCTTATTGAAACGATAACGATAAGAATATGTACAAATCGATAATCGATAAGTAATTATCGATAAGGGTCAAAATCGAATGCACACCCCTAGACTGTAGACACTTGTTAAATGAGTAATTACCTATTTGTGTAGATTAATATAACGTACATAATGTATATATATTCCGCTACTATTTTGAAAGAGGCTATATAATATTATTTTCCCTAATCTATACCATTTCCTTTACCCTAAGTCCCTTACCCTATTATTTCCTCTACCACATTTAAGGAATGATCATATTTAAAGATCAAGGGAATGAAATTCAAATTAATGGAAAACAGAATTCGCCGTGATGATGTGTTTTGTTTTGTTTTGTTTTTTTCTACCGTTGGAGTATTGGTGACATACATTTGATCCCTTACTTTAGTTTTGTTGCATGTGCTTGTTGACACAATTTTTATATTATAAATGGTGTTCGTCTT
>MU753701.1:292267-315203 GCA_026770625.1 Nicotiana glauca
GCTCTCCTGGTTGAAAGAAGACAAAACTAAACTGAATATAAATAAGAACTTCTATTTATGCCTCGTTATCAAACGCATATATTTATGGGATCATGCCAAAATGAAAGAAAGGTTTAGCCTTAACATACCTTAACTCCGTTGAGTCCTTAATACCTTCCAAGAAATTCTTCAATAACTCAACTCAATCTACCACTGCATAAGGACATTCAAAATCAGAAGGTTAGTACGCAACTTAAACTAGTAGCTCGTTTACGTTAATTTGGGCAGCATCTCCCATGTAACAAGGCCCTCATCCTATACCATATACAAACAACAAGAAGAAAACAACAATAACAACTTGTATGAATCATTTTCCAACCATATTTCCATCACAATATATCACAAAACAGCCCACACACCATAATCACTTCATACATAAATGACAACCAAAGTAGTGCCAAACAACCTAAAAATGCAACAATCACCGACTAGCCCATGATTCCTTCATTATGTGGTATTTCTCCACACATTTTCTCCTCTAAAACTCCATAAAATATCAGCATAAGAGGCCAACATGAGTGGACTGCAAAACAATCGACTAAAAGTGAAATAAATCGAATTCACGGCTTCTGATCACCGTCCCGTGAGTTCTAACTATTAGAAAACAAATTTATCAACCTTCTTTGACATCTAAAATCTTAAATACAGAAATTAGATGTTTTCTTAAATATTAAGTACCTTCCAAAACTCAAACTACAAAGAAAAAGAGAGGCGACATAGCGATACTTACTTTGTAGGGATCGTTTTAATGTTATTGCTTCTTGATTTCGTACCCAGGAGGTTAGTCTTCTTTGGAACCCTCGTACAGAGCTTAAGGGTAAGTTTTTGGGGGTTCTCTGGTCGTGTTCTATGAAAAATGAAGAGAAAGATGATTTAATACCCTATGTATATCAACTTTTGACAAGTCAAAGAGGTGTTGGCTTGGCACCCTAGCATTGGCCCTTTTTTCTGACGCTTATATCTTTTTATTCGGATGTCGTATAAATGAATGGTTAATAGCATTAGAAACTACATTCCAAGACCTTCAACTTGGTATATAATATGTCCCAAAAAGATCTCACATAACACATGAAATGTATTGCTAAAAAAACCACATATGTTGTCTCTGAAGTCTTGCGAAACTACAAATATATATCTACACTCATCATATGGTGAGGGACTACCACAGACTTAGGAGTGATACACCTCCACAGACTACTCAAGCCCCACATATTCCATAGGGTCCTCAAGCTTTTCAGGCCATGGTTATCGCACTAGTTGCCACTCCACCTACACAACCAGCTAGAGGTGGAGGTCGGGTAGGCAGAGGTCGCCCCAGAGAGGAAGGCCAGGCCAGATATTATGCTCTTCCTATTAGGATGGAGGCAGTTGCATTCGAATCAGTTATCATAGGTATTAATTTGGTTTGTCATAGATATGCATCAATCTTATTTAACCCAGACTCCACTTATTCCTATGTATCATCTTACTTTGCTCCATATTTGGGTATATCCCGTAATTCTTTGAGTTCTCCTATCTATGTGTCCACGCCTATGAGAGATTCCATTGTTGTTGACCGTGTGTACTGGTTGTGGTAGTTATTCTTGGTGGTTTTAAGACCACAACCGATCTATTATTGATCAATATGGTAGATTTTGGTGTTATTTTGGGCATAGACTGGTTGTTACACTATCATGTTATTCTTTATTGTCACGCCAAGATGAAGGCGTTTGCTATGCCAGGTTTGTCGCAATTGGAATGGAAAGGCACTTTGGATTATGTTCCTACTTCCTAGCTGGGTGGTGTCCTTCCTTAAGGCACATCGGATGGTTGGGAAGGGGTGTAATGTGTATCTAGCCTATGTGAGAGATGTTAGTATTGATGCTCCTATCGTTGAGTCAATTTAGATAGTGAGAGATTAACAGATGTATTTCCAGCAGATCTACCGGGATTGTCTCCTGATAGGGATATCAATTTTGGTATTGATTTGTTATCGGACAGAGTTGAAGAAGTTAAAGGAGCTGTTGCAAGAGTTACTTGATAAGGGCTTTATTCAGCCTAATATGTCACCTTGGGGTGCTCCGGTCTTGTTCGTGAAGAAAAAGGATGGTTTTATGCGCATGTGTATTGTTTATCGATAGTTCAATAAGGTTATAGTGAAGAACATGTATCCATTGCCACACATGGATGGCCTATCAAATTTTTCTCAAAGATTAATTTACGGTCAGGCTATCATCAATTGAAGATTCGGGAGCCGAATATTCCGAAGACTGCCTTCAAGACTCGGTATGGTCATTACAAGTTCCTTGTGATGTCATTTGGGCTGACCAATTCCCCAACAACATTTATGAACTTGATGAACAATGTATTCCAGCCCTATCTTGACCCATTCGACATTGTGTTTACTGATGAAGTCTTGGTGTACTCCCGAAGCCAGGAGGATCATGAGCAACACTTGAAGACCGTGCTTCAAATCTTGAGAGAAAAGTAGTTGTATGCAAAATTTTCAAAGTTTGAATTCTGGCTTGATTTGGTAGCATTTTTGGGTCATGTAGTATCGAGTGAGGGGATTAAGATAGATCTGAAGAAGATTGAAGTAGTGCATAGTTGGCCCAGGTCGTCTTTAGCTACTGACATCCAAAGTTTTCTTGGTCTGGCAAGGTATTACTATCGATTCGTAGATGGTTTCTCATCTATTGCCGCACCTATGAACAGATTGATCCAGAAGGTTGATCCGTTCAGGTAGACAGAGGAGTGTGAGGAGAGCTTTCAAAAGCTCAAGACAACTTTAACTATGACCCTAGTCTTGGAATTACCTATGGGTTGAGAGTCTTATATTGTGTACTGTGATGCTTCACATATTGTCCTTGGCGCAGTGTTGATGCAATACGATAGGGTAATTGCCTACACATCTACATAGTTGAAGGTGCATGAGAAGAACTATCCTTTCCACGACCTTGAGTTATCAGCTATTGTTCATGCCTTGAAAATTTGGCGGCACTATTTGTACGGTGTCCCTTATGAGGTCTATACCAACCACCGGAGTCTATCGTATTTGTTTAAAAAGAAGGATCTTAACTTGCGGCACCGGATATGGTTAGAGTTTCTTAAGGACTATGATATCACCATTCTATATCATCTCGGGAAGGCCAATATGGTGGCCGATGCCTTGAGTCGCAAGGCGAAGAGCTTGGGCAGTTTAACATATCTACCAGCATCGGAGAGGCCATTAGCATTAGATGTTCAGGCTTTGGCCAACCAGCTTGTTAGATTGGATGTTTCGTAGTCGAGCTGAGGCATGGCATGTGTGGTTTTTTTATCTTTTCTTTTTGATCGTATCAGAGAGCGTCAATATGACGACACCCATTTGCTTGTCCTCAAGGACACGGTTCAGCACGGTGATGCCAAAAAAGTCACTATCGGGGATGACAATGTATTATAGATGCACGGTAGGCTATATGTGCCCAATGTAGATGGTTTGTGTGAGTTGATTTTTCAAGAGGCCCATAGTTTGCGGTACTCCATTCATCTGAGTTCCGCTAAGATGTATCAAGACTTGAGACAGCACTATTGGTGGAGAAAAATGAAGAATGACATATTGGAGTACATAGCTCGGTGCCTAAATTGTCAGCACATGAAGTATGAACATCAGCGGCTAGGTGGATTGCTTCAAAGTCTAGAGATTTTAAAGTGGAAATGAGAGAGGGTTACTATGGATTTTGTTGTTGGACTCCCACAGACTCAAAGGAAGTTCGATGCAGTATGGGTGATGTGGATAGGCCAACCAAGTCGGCTCATTTCATTACAGAGGTGACTACATATTTTTAGAGCAACTGGCTCAGGTTTATATTTGCGAGATTGTAGACTTCATGGCGTGCCGATATACATTATCTATGACAGGGGTACGCAATTTACATCGCGGTTCTGGAGGGACATACAACGTGAGTTAGGCACGCGGGTTGAGTTGAGTACAACATTTCACTCTCAGATGGACTGATAGTCCGAGCGCAATTCAGATATTGGAGGAGATGCTCCGTGCGTGAGTGATGGAGTTTGGGGGTTCTTGGGATCAGTTCTTGCTGCTTGTATAGTTTATCTACAATAGCAGCTACAAATCGAGCATTCAGATGGACTGTATGAGGCTTTGTATGAGAGACGACGTTGGTATCCGATGGGTTGGTTTGAGTCTGGTGAGGCTAGGTTATTAGGTACAGACTTGGTTCAGGATGCTTTGGAAAAGGTTAAATTGATTCAGGATTGATTTCGTACAGCCCAATCTAGACAAAAGTATTATATGGATCGGGAGGTTCGCGACATTGCATTCACGGTTGGGGAGCGGGTCTTACTTCGAGGTTTCGCCCATGATGGGTGTTATGAGGTTCGGGAAAAAGGAAAAGTTGAGCCCTAGCTATATTGGGCCTTTTTAGATTCTTGAGAGGATTAGAGAGGTGTCCTACAGGCTTGCTCTACCACCTAGTATAGCTGCAGTTCATTTAGTATTCCGTGTTTCTATGCTCCAAAAGTAACATATTGATCTGTCTCATGTGTTGGAATTCAACTCGGTCTAGTTGTACAAGGATTTGTCTTATGTTTAGGAGTTGGTGGCCATTTTGAAGGTTTGGATGGTTGGAAAGTTTGACCATGAGTTGTCTTTATTGATATCGGGGTCGATTTCGATTCCGTAAGTTGGAATAGGTCCTTCATATCATTTATGACTTGTGTGCAAAATTTGAAGTCGATCATAGTTGTTTTGTTATGAATCGACATTAGTTTTTAAATTTGTAAGTTCATAAGTTCCTTAGGCTTGAATCGATGTATGATTCGTGGTTCTATTGTTGTTTGATGAGATTTGATGCTTCGAGCATGCTTGTACGAAATTTTTGGACTTGTTGGTATGTTTGATTGAGGTCCCGGGGGCCTCGGGTGTAATTCGGATCATGTTCGGCACATTTCAGAACCTTGAATACTACTGAATCTGCTGCTACTGATTTCTTTATACGCGATCACGAGTGGGATGTCGCAATCGCGAAGAGTTATTTGGCACTGGGGGAAATTTGTTCTATGTGATCGCGAGAAAGGTATGCGATCGCAGAAGTTTAGCTTTCAGTGCATCGCGAATGCGTGAAGGAGGTCGCGTCCGTGAAGAAGGAGGAGGAGGCTGTAGGTCCACACGTTTTTGTTCATCGTGATCACGTGAAGTGGTCCGTGATCGTGTAGCTTGAGGAGGTAGTGTGTAGCATTCGCGTGGACTTTTGCATGTGCATAGTGTTAATTTGGCAGCCTGTGCATTTGTGCTTCGCGAATTCCAGCGATCGCAAATAAGATTAACACCTAGGCAGAATTTAAAGTTCAAAAACGAGGGTTCATCTTATTTTTTCATATTTTGGACGTAGAGAGCTCGGTGTGAGGCGATATTTCGAGGGCTTTTCAAGGAAATTATTGGGGTAAGTAATTCTAACTCTGATTGGATTATATTTCATAAATCTATTACCATTTTCATCATCTGGTTTGGGATTTGATTTGGAAATTTTGGGGGAAATTGTGAAAACTTCCCAGACTAGATTTTTGAGTTTTGAAAGGCGATTTGGGGTCGTATTTGAGTAATTCACGTATGGTTGGACTCCCTATTGAATGGGTGTTTGGATTTTGTAATTTTGTTCGGGTTCCGAGACGCGGGCCCATGTTGACCTTTTGAGTTGACTTTTTATTTCTTTGTAAAGATCGTAAGTTTATTGTTCAAATTAGTTTCCTATAGTTTATATTTATAATATGAAGTTGTTTTTGGGTAGATTCGAGCTGTTCGGAGTTGGATAATCGAGGGAAAGACCTATTAGTGGATTGAGTTGGCGTGTTTTGAGGTAAGTGTCTTGCCTAACTTTGTGTGTAGGAAATTCCCCCTTAGGATTAATGTTGTTTTGTGATAATTGTGATGTGTGGAAGTCGTGTACGCAATGTGACGAGTGTGTACACGAGCTAAATGTGAAAATTACCGATTTTAGCTATGTAGATTCCTTCCATGCCTTAATTGAGTTATCTTGTCATGTTATATTCGTCATTATTAGTCTATTTTCACATGTTCTGCTTGTCCTATCTCTTACTTGCTAATTGATCTATATGTCTAGTTGAAGTTCTTGTTTCCTTTTTTCTGTATTCATTATTTAACCGTTGAACTCTTTACTTGAAGTTGTCATTCTTGGAATATCTTGTTGTTGAAATTGGTATTGAGTTATAAGGGTCGTGATTCATATTGAGGCAAAGTGTCAAGTTATGAAATACTATTCTGTTGAGCTATATACTCCGGTTGTTGTTGTTGAGACTATTGTGTACATTGTGGTTGAGCCATTGGCTCTTTATTGTGAAAACACTATTATTGTTGATTTCTTTAGCAAGTTGTGGTATTGGGAACTTGAGGTGCGATTTTTGATATGTTGTGATATTGATACGTATGCAGTGAAATAAGGTGGGCTAGATATGCGTGGATAGTTGAGGAACTACTAGAAGTCATGGGTGGGATAAGGTGTCTACGCGATATGCTATTTTGGATTTTCAAAACTAAATGCAAGGCTCCCGCAGTGATACAAGAAAAGATTATGAATTGAATTGTGACTTGAGACTACGAGGCGTACCTCGGTAGTGACTCTTGTTGATACTTTCTATTTCTTCACTTGTGTTTATGTTGTTTTGGTTCCCTGACATAGTATCCCTTGCTTTTTTCTGTGAAGTATTATTTGTCTTAGTTTCGTGTGTCTATTCTCGGTGTACTTCTTTTATTGTCTCATTTTTATTGCTATCATTCTTTCACTATTATACATTTGTACAATTTTTCTTATTTATTTCTAGTAGGGCCTTGACCTGACCTCGTAACTGCACTACCAAGGTTAGGCTTGGCACTTATTGGGTATTGTTGTGGTGTACTCATGCTACGCTTCTGCACATCTTTTTGTGCAGATCCAGGTACCCCCTACCACTCCACGCATTAGTGAGTGAGTTAGTACGTAGAGACTTCAAGCTACACATGCCAACGTCCGTAGGCCTCGGAGTCACTCTCTATATGCTTTTATAATTTCCTTTTTTCACTAGTTATAATTGTACAGGGATGACTATTATACCGTTGTAGAGCTTGTGATTCGATATCACCAGTTTTTTGGAAATTGGATATGTTGAGCAGTGAGGTTTATTTTCTATAGATGTTGAGTGTTAAGAGTTATTTGATATTTCAGTTAATTCTATATGTTTCTTAGGCTTACCTAGTCTTAGAGTCTAGGTGCCGCCACGGCATCTTACGGAGGAATATTTGAGTCGTGACAATTATACTAATGTGGGGGTCACATATGACCAAATGATTCACATTGAAAACCTTTCATTGGCATTAAGCACTAAACCTAAAGGGAATAATATATGTCAATAGATTTGAGGCTAAGGGTAGAGTTCCATTCATGGACAAAACTCTCTCTAGACCCCTAACACTTCAAAATTCCCAAGAGTCTCAAGGCTTAGGGCAGTGCTTGTGTCAGAGAGAGTAGTTCAACCAAGAACTAAACTATACTCCCAAATACTCCTAACTACTCACACTCATTCTTCCCTACAGGTTTAAGTGCCAATGAGGCAATTCAATGTAAATCCCAATATCATAGTGATACCATACCATAGAAGTATATATACATTTTCCATAATATTTAATACAAAGTACAATAGGATCATGGGACAACTAATCATCCTACTGTAACCTCAATCTAAAAAAAGTACATGATCCAATGTGAATGATATATTAGGCATGCTCGAAAGAAATCATCTTCGAACAGACATAGATACAAAGGCATTACTAAGTTACTATTAGGAACTCAAACACTTAGATCCTATATCTTAAGAATAAAGTAGATGCATGGTTTAAACCTATGAAGTTCCCGGGTATAGACACATTCCCTTAATAACCTAAGTTTTAACTTCTATCATGTGTACAAGTTAATAATTCCAATTGAAACCTCTAAAGAATATTAACAGAGATATAGGTTAACCACTTCAATTGAATTCTTTAAAGGGCGTTGACAGAGATACCATCAACAATTAAAATTATAACTTCTAAAGAGTATTTAAAGAATTATAGATTAACAACTTTTGTTAGAACTTTTAAAGATATTAATAGATATACAAACTAACAACTATATTTAGAACTTCTTAAGGTATTAACAAGGTCATATATTCACAACCCAGATTAAAACCTCTAAAAGAGTACTAATAGAATTTTAAGCTAACAATTTTGTTTCACTCTAAAATCCATGACATAATTACTTCTTTCTAAGAGCTTTCAACTTCATACTATTCTTTTTGGAGAAAAAAGCGTGATGTTATTCTCCAACAGTAGCAACATAAGGTTTATTTAAAGTTGACAATCTAGGTCTGGTTTATTCATGTAAGCTTAATGAAGTCTAAGGACAACATAGATATTTACATGGTTATGGAAGGCAAGCAGAAGTATTGAAGAATCAAGATAAGTATAGGATCACAAGAACATATAAAGAGGACATTTAGCAGGGAGTCATATTGTTTCAAAATGGAAGTGTTATCATCATCAAGCTAACAATGTAACTATATAGGTTTCAGGAAAGGAGTAGGGGCATCATCACATTGGGGAAATCTGTCAAGCATGTCAGGTATAATCGATTTTGATTTTAGCATCTTAGCTTAACAAATAGAATACCAGAACCTGCACAAACCTCATGACTTATGTATCATACGTGGTAACCTTCAAAATACACACAAAGATGGTACATAAATCTAGTTTGCTCAAAACATGCTTATATAGTGTGATCAAGTAGCCATAAGCTCATCAGAGAGTCAATGAACTTTTAAGAGTTGACAAAATTACTGAAGCATGCTAGAAAGAGAGGATAAGTTCAGATATCATAAACTGGCATCACCAAACCAAGATGACAGTCTTATCTTATCACTAAACAGATTCATATTTATTTAAGCCTAATTTTTCAGGTGAGCTACTACAAATACAGGTGATATTTAAGGCAAGTTTGTATCATGACATCACCTAATAGAACATCAAGAAAATCCAAAAGAAACCAAATATCAGGATAGTTTAAGAGTTATTAGGTTGTTCTTAAGACTTAAAAACAGAGAGAGGTCATCAAATTTTTATTGAAATCATTACATAACTCTAATTTCAATAACTAAAGAAAATTCATTATCTCATAACCTATTTAAGAATCATACGTCATTAACAAGCATATAGAACATTCAACCATTAATACATTATTAATAACATCACTCAGTAACAGAACAATTCATAGTTAGTAATTCAAACGAACAAAAAAGAATATGGCTGGGGTTTTACTAACATCCTTTAGGGCAGCAAACCAAATGAGTACTCAAATTTGTCGTTTATGATGCTAAAATCTCAAGATTTTAATTAGTAACAAACTCAGAGCCAGAAATAAAGAGAGAAGCAGAGATTGAGTAAAACTCGAACTTCAAACGAAAATTCCCAAACAAAATCTACCGTGTCTTAATTTCTCAGATGTTCGGTGTAGTTAGGCATGTTCTTGGTTAGAGAATATAAGACTCCTATTTATATTGGCCATTAAGCCTTAGGATTTCAACAGATTCAAACTTGTGAGTGGAGGGTGACGATGAATTGATGATGTGAGCATAGTTGGGTAAAATTAGAAAGAATAGAGGGAGATTCGTTTAAGATTTTTACCTATGAGTGTGAAGATCGGGAATGACCATTGATGAACCAAATTTGTTGGCTAAGACCTCCATTGTCCAGAGGTTACTGCTTTTGACCCCTGAACATCGAATAACATGATGAAACTTCAGAAAAATACTCATGCATGCTCCGATTTGATGGAACATAAGATAAATAAGGGGATTTAAAGTTGGATTCTTTGGTCTAGAGTTCGGATTTGAGTTTTTTAATTTTATCGGTGAAACGAGAAAGGCTCAGCGTGTATCACGGATACATGAGGCAGGAAGGATGAATCTCTATCATGACCTTGCATGAATTTGTGCAAGGTCTTTGATTGATTTGAACTGTGAGGTTAAGAGAAAAGGGAGAGAAAAGGAAAAGGGAGGTGGCTGGGCTTGTGGGGGAAATGATTAGGGTTTTAAAAATAGTGGACCGTTGATCTAAGAAACAGATGGCCCAGATTAGTTATGTCTGTTTTGTGAGTGTGGGAGACGAATAATGTGGCTGGAGCGGATTGGCTTACAGAGGAGGTTATCGATTGCTAAGATGGAAACTGAAGGTGGACCTGGACTGGGTTAATTACGAATTGGTCTTGTGTTTGGGCCAATTTTAATTTAGAAAATTGCCAATTTGTTTTTAGGAGTGCAATCGCAATTATAGATATTTAGTCTTTACCTCTTTGAAATTAATTAAAATAAATTTAATTATTTTCAACAAAATATAGTAAGTTATAATTATCAAATATACTACCAATTATTATAATTAGTTATTTATAAAATACTTTATTTTCTAAATTGTAACACTAATTTTGAATTATTAGCATAGTAATCTAATTGATTAGAATTTTAAGGAATAATTCATTAAATTACTTATAGAGGCTTATGTGATGTGTATAAAAAAGCTATTTTAATAATCTAAAAATAGGAAGCATGGCATATTTATAATTATAGTTATAACATTGAATTATAAATTTCAAAATTACTAATACTAAATTAATTTTGTAAAAATAGGTGTTACTGATTGAAAATATTTTCAAAATTGCCATTGTAAATTATTAAGTATAAATAAATTAATTTTAAAAGAGGGTCAAAATTGATCGTCAACAGCTGAAAGAGTTTTCGGGTAAAGAAATTGAACCAAAGCCAATTTTCTCTCGACTTAGGCATGCATTGCAGCAATGGCACAAAGATTATGAGTTGTAGGATTAGGAAGATTCCAGAAGAATTTTTAGGGATTTCGGGCCAAATTCTGACTTTGAATTGCTTACATACCTCGAGCTTAACACGGATCAGGTCTCATGTAGTTCTGGAGTGAAGACACTAAGGAAGCGATGCTCGCAGGAGTTGCTCTAGTATCAGTTTATGATGATACTACAATAAGGAAGATTCGACACTCATGATAGCTTTGACTTTGCGGCTTTCCTTGAAAGAATTGAAGAATTAGAGTTCTACTGATTGCTTTGAGTTTGAGCTCAGATCCATAGTGTCACGCCCCAAACCGAGGGACATGATCGGCGCCCGACCGGGTAGCCCCAGTCAAACGGACTTGGGTGCCCTTCTTATCCCACGTGTTACCCCGTATTTTCATTTCTCATTAATCAAGGAACTAACCATTTTATATTTGAAATCACCTTTTTCAAAACATACACAACCTACTTGGTTACTTAACGAAGTTTACAACTTACATTTCCCAACATACAATTGCATAAGTTCACAACCCACATTTACTGTCTACGGAGCCTCTAAAGATACAACAGGATAATACAGTACTTGCCGGTAACAAGGCTCCGGCTATACCTTACGCAAAACCAAAATAAGACTCCGGAGTAGAAGAGGCATGAGCCACGCAGGTCCCCGAGAGGAAAGGGGCTCAACAATACGACTGATGGAAGATGAAGGAGTGCTACTGCTGGTGAACTGGGGTACCTGATATAGATCCACCTACAATCATAACACGAATGTAGCACCCCCGACAAAAGGGACGTCAGTACATTTGAATTGTACTGGTATGTATAAACAAACTTTGCCCTAAGCAAACTCAAACCATACACAAGTAGAAAGTAATAATGAAATCAACAATCAATACACATGAAGGAAAATAATCAAGCCAAACAAGTTTACAATCTCTCCATTTCCCTTTCAATATTTTTCACACCAAGGATTTCACAACTTTCTCATATTTTCATTTTAATAGTGATTTCGATCACTTTCCACCCTTATTACCTCGGCCACCCTTATTACCTCGGCCAACCTTATCACCCCAACCCACAATTTATCATTTTGTGTTGCGGCGTGCAACCCAATCCCACCAGACAATCACATTCCACTAACAACACAACAACAACAACAACTCACAAAGAACAACAACGATTTTCAAAGAACAACAACAACAATTCAAAAGGGCAACAACAACAATTTACAAGAACTTCCATAGCCATCTATACCATCTCCATCGTATTCCACAACTCATATGCATGTTATGTTACAACAAAAATTTTCCACGACAAACCATATATGTTACTACCACAGCTGTTTCAATTGCATCAATTGCTATTTCCTTCCTTCATTTGTTTCACAATTCTTACCACATAGCCCATTTACAATCATATACTTGGGTTATTGCCAATTACTTACACCATTATATCGAAAGACATAACCACAAACAAGGTGATTTTACAAGGTCAAAGTTAGCCATACATACCTGGAGCCGAATTTCCTTTTAATTTCTACTTCCAACTTCACCAAAAAGCCTAGCAACGTCAATCTAGTGCACAAATTAATACATATTTCTTAGAATCAAAGTTCACAATTGCTACTCAAACTTATTTAGGTTATCAACCCTTCTTTTGCAAACCTCTATCTCTACCCAGTTTCCCTTTGCTAGGTTTTAGGTTTTAAGAAGGCATGCATGTACAATTTCAACCATTATTTTCAACAATCAATGCATGAGACTCCCCCTTTAGTTTAAACCTGAAAATCAAGGAAAAAGGTTATAGATTTTACCTGCAAGAATGGGGATGAAGGCAATTACTTTGAATTTTCCCAGCCTAGATAGTTTTAAAGAATCAAATTGATGAAGATCACTTTCTCTCTCAAGAACCCTTTCTTCCCTCTCTCTTATTTTGTTTAGAAGATCGTTAAAAATGAGGAGTTGGGGGTGTTTTATTAAAAAGGGGTCATGTTTAAAATTTTAGAAAAATAAAAGCCCGAGCAGGATCTACGGTCGCATTTTGCGATTGCAGAATCAGAATGCGGTCCGTAGATTGGACTGCAGAAGTTCCCCAAAACTCAGAGCGTTTCTGCTTGGGTATGCGACGGAAATATCTTCTGCGGTCGCATAATGCACCGCAAAACTGACCTTCACAAATCATTGAGGAACTTATGCGACGACTATGCGGTCCGCATATTGATTATGCAATCACATAATGGACTGCATTTTAACATCAGTTTTGACTAACTCTCTGATTAATTCTGCGACAAAAATACGGTCCGCATACCTGGTTTGCGACCGCATTCTGGACCGCATAATGGCACTTTTTTGGAAATTTTTTTTACACATTCCCAACATATATACGGTACTTGACACTGCAAATTACTAGACTTTGAGCACAAACTTTCACAGGGCCTTACACATAGTCCGTTAATAAGTTTGTTGTCCCTCATAGTGTTGTAGTCTGGTTTGTTGCTTAGAAGGAGTTCCACGTTGCGATGTTTGTTCCTGGAAGAATAAAATACATACATACCCATATATTGCAATGCAAAATATGTCATGATGTGATGTAAACGATGATGGAGTGATAGTTCTTGGCTGCTAGTGAGTCGTTATTTGGGATTGGGATGATGTGATACTTGGATTTGACTTGATTGTTAGTCGGGCCGTGTACCATTCCACAACTGTTGGAGCATTGAGTCTCCTCGTGTCGGGAGTAGTTGTCTTGTATTATAGAATGCATCTCCGCTTGCTGGGAGAGTTTTGCATTGAAGGTTTCCTCGCTTGATAGGGGCGATTGACTTATGGAGTGCGTCTCTACTTGTTGGGAGAGCTTTACATTTGAAAAAGTAAAGTATCTCCGCTTGATGGGAGCGATTGACTTGAAGAGTGCATATCCGCTTGTTGGGAGAGCTTTGTACTAAAAAACGTAAAGTGTCTCAACTTGATGGGAGTGATTGACTTGCAGTGTACGTCTCCGCATGTTGGGAGAGCTTTGCACTAAAAAATGTAAAATATCTCCGCTTGATAGGAGTGATTGACTTGAAGAAAGCGTAATCATGACTGTAGGCTGCACGAGCAAAACTTCAAAATGTTCAAGATAATAATAAAGGAAAAGAAAAGCATGCCCACGAGATACTCTTGACTGTGGGGCTAAGTTGCATCATTGATTGGTAGAACATTGGTGACGAGGTTTGTAACTGTCTACTTTGATTTCGATGTGACGGAGCAATGGTGCAAATTGCTCCTATTGGCAGAGCGAACAATTTTCTGTTTACAGGGCTTCGATTGGTGAAGCCGATGTTTACTTTGTACCGGGTGCTCCAATCGATTAAACTATCAATTTGCTATATATAGGGCACAAATTGGTGAAGCCAGTGCCATTTTGTACGAGGTTCTCCAATTGGTTGAGTGGGAAATTTGCTATGTACAATATGCCTCATTTGCATCAGCATTATGATTCCAAAATACCTGCAAAGATTTAGAGTTAATTTTTACTGTACCAGGAAAATTTAAAATATAGAGAGAGGGATGATCACATTCAACTCATTGAATGGAACCCTAATGAAATCTCCGTAGATCTGGAACTAGTGCCATCTTTGCACATAGCGGATACTATGGCTTTCCATGTTCATCCAAAAGTACCCGGCTCTTAAGATCTTCTTAGCTAATGTGAAACCGTTCATGTGAGGTCCGTACATTCCAACATGTATTTCTTCTAATAGTATGGTTGCCTTACTGACATCTACACATTTCTACAAACCTAAGATTGGGGTCCTCTTATACAGGACTTCCACACTAAGGAAAAGTGATTTCCAACCTTCAGAGTATACGCTTCTGAATATTAGTAACACTCTTCGAGTATTCTCTTGTTTCGAGGAATCTTTTGATGTCGTAATACCATGGTTTACCGTCTAGCTCTTCATCTACATGAAACAGTACACATGTTGATCCTTGATCTCTACCTCGATAGGGTTGATATAATTCTTATCTAGATGCTGAATCATAGATGATAGGGTTGCAAGAGCATCAACAAACTCATTCTAGATCCTGGGAATGTACTTGAACTCAATCTTTATGAACTTCTTGCATTAACTTTTTTGCATAGTGCAAGTATGGAAGGATCTTGACATTCTCGGTAGACCAATCCCCTTGGACTTGATGTATCAATAGATCAGAGCCTCCTTTTACCAAAAGCACTTTGATGTTCATGTCAACTGCCATCCTGATCCCAAGGATGCATGCTTCGTACTCAGCCATATTTTTGGTGCAGAAGAATCTTATCTTTGCTGAAGCTAGACAGTGCTATCCTGATCCCAAAATTAGGATTGCCCCAATTCTTACTCCATTGAAATTCGATGCTCTGTCAAAAAATATTCTCTATCCAGGATATGACCCTGCAATTTCTTCTCCATCGAACAATACCTCCTCGTTGGGAAAGTACATAGTGAGCGATTCATAATCTTTGTCCACTAGATTCTCTGCAAGGTGGTCATTAAAGCTTGTCCTTTGATAGTGTTTACCTTGAAAATGGTAACTACAATTATATTTGATTTTATGGTTCTAAAAATATGCGATTTATCTTAACGCTAGTTGTTAGGTAATAGATGCTAAATGTGAGTAAAGACAATAAGAAATGCAAACCAATAGGATTATAGTACCGGGCCTCAAGCTAGCTGGAGCAAGGTCTCGAGGTCTAGACGCGCTAACAGTGATAAGCGATTGATGGTGGATCAATGATAAAAAGATGGCCTTTTGAGGTTAATAATGAGCGATACATGAAGAATGATAATGAATAATGAATGAATAATGAATAAGCAATGAAAGAATAAGCAATAAATGTGAAGAACAATTATTTAAGCAAAAAGCAGAGGATGTTGTATTGTATTCAGTATGTTGTGTAATAGAATCCGAATCACCCTCCAAGATAATAAGGGTCCCCTTTTTATATGAGGGGGAATACCAACATAGTACATGTATAATAATGACTAGGAAATGCTACCGATACAGCTATATAATGACTTAGTATGGATTTGTACTATTCTTGTAGACCTGGTCAGCTCTAACCATGTGTCTTTGGGAGCTTTCCCGCCTTTCTATGATGTTCATCGATTTGTGCTGCTCCGAAATCAACCTCCGATGTGCTCCCTCGAGGGAAACACCTGGGGGTAATACTCTAAATTCTCCTTTGAGCTCCTCGAGGACGTGCGTGAAATGCTATGATAACCCCGAAGTCGACCTCTTCCAATTTTGGCGGCATACAGATAGTCCCCGCGTTTCTTAGAATGAAATGATAAGGAAAGATCTTGACCTTGACTTTCTCGAATATCATGTGATGACATCATGATTGTGACGTAAGTGTTTGAAATGACTGGAACGTCCTATCGGTCCATCTCCCTAGAAGCATTGAATATACCGCCGATTTGCTTTCCCAAAAGCGGTGATCGCGCTGCCAATCTATTTCCCCAAAAAGCTTGATTGCTCTGTTGATACATTTTCCAAAGGCATTGATTGCGCTGTCGATTACACTATTGTCCCTCTATAAATGAGGGATTGCTTGAGGGAAAACTTTACTTAGTCATTCTTCAACCGTATTTAGCCATTTCTTTTCTTTTCATCTTCCTCCAAACTCCTATTTCTATGTTTCAAGCCCGTGACTGTAAGGTTATACGGCAACATCTTTGTCAGTTATGCCATGGCTCTTTTATAGAGCTTTTCCCTAATGAGTGGGATTATACTGGGTTGTTGCATTTGTTGTTGTTACTGTTGTTGGCTCGAGATGATGAGAGAGAGGCCTCAAGTTTTTCCCCTATCAGAAGATATATGGAATGCGAACCTGTCACGCCCCAACCTCGGGAGGCGCAATCGGCACTCAATCAAGTGAACCCGACTGAGCAAGCCTTATCGAACGCTTCCTACCCCAACTCATTATGAATGCGGAACTCATACCTTTGGTTAATTTGAATGATAATACACGGGGTATATCACATTACTAGTTCATTTCATATCGATATTTTACCATTTATAAGTTAGCTTCATGGATTCTATTAGAGTCACGTCTTAAGGAGATCGCAAGTTAGAATTACAACATATACACAGAGGGGACTCCCCAAAACCCGTACACAACCCACACTAGTATCTTTGGAGCCTCTAAAGATACAACACATAAGCATGACTATGCCGGCAACAAGGCCCCGGCTATACCTCAAAATGAAAGAAAACTGTAATAGCAAAAGACACACCCTGCAGCCCCATGGAAGAATAAGGGGCTCACCGTGACTTCGAGTAGATGAACACTCCGCTATACTCGGTCTGACTGTCCGCTATGGGGCCACCTACAATCATGACACGAATGTAGCGCCCCCGACAAAAAGGGGTGTCATTACATTTGAATTGTATTGCTATGTATAATGAAACACCATTTTATTAGAAAGAACTATCAAATAGATACAAGCAATTAATACGGCAAACCAAGAAACAATTCATATAATTCTTCATACAATTTCCACAACACCGATTAAGGCAATTCTGTCACATGTTCACCACTATTCTCATCACCACTGCCATCTTGAGCGGAGTCCGGTCACGACCCGACTGGTAGGTCACCTCATTGGAGGTATTACTTTCAATCAATATTTCATTTCCCTTCTAAGGGATTCAACAACAGCACATTTCCACCATGCGTGCGGCATGGTGTCCGATCACGACCCAATCGGCTAGGTCACCTCATTGGAGGCATTACTCGATTCTCATATGTCAACACCTTCAAATCCTTATTCCATACATATCATAACAATTTCTGGGCACCCATGGCCACCATCATCATCATATGTCAACACCATCATCACATCATTGCCCCTTTTCAATAGTAGTTTATAAGTTGTGATCATAGACACGTATATCAAGGATATTTCAAGTTTAAATCACAGGTAAGTGAGCACATAGCTAGCATGAATAATCCTTTGTTTCATTGTTGGCTTATAGCCCAAGTATTTCAACAAATAATTATACTTTTCATCATCATCTAATTATCCCGATTGGCACGTTGTTCATATTGAGGCACATCCTTCATGAATATGTATAGATATATGTAAATCACTTAATTTCACAATAACAATCAATACACTAGCCAATTCAACTCTTACCACACATCCGTAAGCACCAGCGGAGCTCGATTTCTAATAGAAGGGGGTTTTAGCCATACATACCTCAACAAAGCCTTTCCTTATTCTTTAAAAAGTTTCCTGGAACTTCTAGAGCTTCAATATATTGAGCAAGAAATTTCGAATTAAAAATTGAGAATTAGAAACGAAACTGAAGTTCTAGCTTGGCTCGAGCATATCATCAAACACTTAAGGTGCATTGTATCTTAGGCCCCTTTTTGAGAGGAATTTCTATCATGTTATACCCCCAATTGCTTCCTTTTTAAGTTCACTATCTCTCAATATCCTATGTTTTGATATGCATGCAAGGAAATCAACTCTTACCCCCATGAATTCCCTTACCACAGCACCCTTATAGCTGAGTGTAGAAGTAAGAATTGAGGTGAAGAAGTCTTACCTTTTTAGGAAGAAAATTTAGGTGCCTTCAACTGATTATCTTCAAGGGTTTAGTAATAGCTTGTGAAGAAATTTGATGAGGAGACTTTCCCTCTCTAAAATCCCTCTATCTCACTCTAAAATTACCCAGAAGAATGCTCAAAATGAGCTATAACACCGGTTATATCGATAGAGAAGTCGGGTTAAAAATTAGAAAATTGGAGCCCCGAGTGAACATGCGACCGCAGAATTAACATGCGGTCCGCATAATGGACTATGGACCACAGAATGCTCCCCCAAAAACTAAACATTCTGACTCCGTCTGTGGTAATAATGTGGTTCACATTCATGTTCTGCGGTCGCAGAGTGCACCGCAGAACTGCCCTTCACAAATTCAAGGGAAAATATGCGACGACTTATGCGGTCCACATTTTTGATTATGCGACCGCATTTCGACCGCATTTCTGACTTCAATTTCATCCAACATTCTACCTCACTCTGCGGTAGGTATGAGGTCCGCATTTTAATTGTGGGATCGCATTTCGACCGCATTTCTGACTTCAATTTCATCCAACATTCTGCCGCACTCTGCGACAGGTATGCGGTCCGTATTTCAATTATGCGACCGCATTCTGGACTACATTCTTGCATTTTTCTGGAAACTTATTCTTGACTTTTTAATACATCATTCAATCCAAAAAGGTCCGCGCCACTAGATTCTAACACACGATCCTAACTCGGCACCACGTGATCCGGGTTTTTGAGTCGGGATTTCACGGGGCCTTACAAAACCGTTGCTCATCTATATTAACTTCAACCTGGTGTGGCACCTCATTCCTTTTGCTTTCCATGGAGTGAGGTGGAATCATTTACTAACTTTTGCATCCCACATCGGTGCAATGTCTCAAGAAGTGGCTTCACAATAGTAGTGTTGACGATACCCATACTCACCAAATTTTTCGCCAACCCACAATTTTCCTTGCTTGTTAAAAGCTTTTGCTCTTTGATAGGCTATAGCCGATCTTTCATATATTGCTGCTTCGGAGGAGATTATCGAAGATGTCGCTCTAAAGAGCGAAATCGGGTCCTAGAGGAAACGCTTCTAGTAGATGTCGCTCCCGAGGACATACCTTCGAAAGTAGATTAGGATTTTTAGCTGGTGTCTTTCGCTTCTTCGTTTCTAAGGACCCCTCGTGGGATTTTGTAATAATCTTTTATTAATACAAAAGTTTCTTTGATTTGCCTTTGACTTATGCTGAGCTTCCATTTTGCCTTCGATTGGTCCGAATACCGGAACCGAACATCGTAATCCCTTTGGTTCTCGATTTATTAATATGATATTCCCTGAAATTCTTTGTCATCCCTCAGGCTAAGTCTAGATTGATTTGATACAAACTCAGGTTGCTGGGACCTCTGAGTTCGAGTTGAGTGAGAACATGGTCTCAATTTTCTTTGAAATAATGCTTAGCCTTTTTAGGCCTCGTTGCTAGTCCTCGAGTGAGAGTTCGCTTGATCATTTGAAAATAAAGATAGCCCTTAGGCCTTTACAAATAGTCCTCGAGTGAGAGTTTGCTTGAACTCGGGTAGCCTCCAATTGAGCAAAAATTTGCTTTGAACTTAAAATGAAGATGGCCCTAAGGCGTTATAGATAGTCCCTGAGCAAGGATACACTCGAACTCGGGTGGACCTTGGGCTTAATACTTGAGTGGGTATTTGTTCCAACTCGAAATAAAGATAGCCCTGAGTTTTTTTGAATAGTCCTCTAATGAGAACTGGCTCGAAATCGGGTAGCCCTTGGGCTTAGTAATCGAGCGAGTGTTTGCTCGAACCCAAAATAAAGATAGCCTTGAGGCTTTATGGAAAATCCCTGAGTGAGAACTGGCTCGAAATCGGGTAACCCTTGGGTTTAATAATCGAGTGGGCGTTTGCTCAAACTTGAAATAAAGATAGTCTTGAGGCTTTATGAAAGGTCCCCGAGTGAGAACTAGCTCGAACCTGGGTAGTGCTTGGGCTTAATAGTCGAGCGAGCGTTTGCTCGAACTCTAAGTAAAGATAGCCTTGAGGCTTTATGAAAGGTCCCCGAGTGAGAACTGGCTCAAAATTGGGCAGTGTTTGGGCTTAATAATCGAGCCAGCATTTGCTCGAACTCGAAATAAAGATTGCCTGAGGCTTTGTGAAAGGTCCTCAAGTGAGAACTAGCTCAAACCTGGGTAACGCTTAGGCTTAATAATCGAGCGAGCATTTGCTCGAACTAAAAATAAAGATACCCCTGAGGCTTTATGAAAGGTCCCCAAATGAGAACTAGCTCAAACTCGGGTAACGCTTGGGCTTAATAGTCGAGCGAGCATTTGCTCGAACTCAAAGTAAAGATAGCCCTGAGACTTTATGAATAGTCCCCGAGTGAGAATTGGTTTGAAATTGGGTGGCCTAGGGGTTAAATAATTGATGGTTGTTCGCTTGGACTTGAGAGAAAAAGGTAACCCTGAGGTTTTATACATATCCCCCGAGTGAGAACTGGCTCGAACTCGGGTAGCCCGGGGCTAGATAATCGAGTGAGTGTTCGCTCAAACCAAACTCATAGATTGTTCTAAATAGTTTCTGACAATTCGATTCCCGATGCTTTAGTTCTGCTACCAACATTATGATGTAAGTGGTTTAAGTGACTGAACGGTTGCTTTGGAACGATTCTCTAAATCATTAATTGTAGGCGGCCAACGGTCGGCCCTTTGGCTTCCTCCGCACGTTTAAACGATCTTTATAAATAGACAAGATCTCATACTTTACCGATATTACTCCCTTAGTGCTTCCAAGATTTCATTTAGCCCCTTTCAATTACCTTGAACTCTTACTTTCCCTTTCTAACGACAACTTCCATTTTCTCAGATTCTTCGCTTTAAAAATGGCAAAGACCTTTAAAACGTTCCTCAAAAGGAAAAAGCTTTATCATCTTCTCTAACGACTAAAGGTTAACCGATAGTTCCTCATAGTAGTGAGGAGTGTACCCCCGGGCCTTATGATACATCTTCTGATTTCCAAGTTGAAAACCCCTCCTGTGTTCTGGGGCGATGTAAGGCCCCGTATAAGTTTTGGTCTCAAAACTTAGTAACTCGTGGTGTCGACTCCGAATATGTGTTAGGAATGGGTAGACGGTTCGGACCTTGGTAGTGATCTAAGCTTTTAAAAATCAAAAGAACCAAGTTTCCCAAAAATTTCCATTTTTGCGGTCCAGAATGTGGTCGCAGATCAGCTATGCGGACCGCATTTCTGCCGCAGAGTGAAGCAGAAGAATTGTCAAAATTGAAGTTGAAAATGCGGTCCATTATGCGATCGCATAACAGGAATGCGGAACGCATTTGTGTCGCAGACCCAAGCAGACCCTTTAGAGTTTTGGGGGCACTTTTGCGGTCCAATATGCGTACCGCATTTCGATTCTGCGATCGCAGAATGCGACTGCAGACCTTGCTCGGGCTCCAATTTTTTTTTAATTTTTCAACCCGACCCCCTTTCTAATAAAACACCCTAACCCCTCATTTTATCCATTTTTTGAGCAAAAACAAGAGAGAGGGAGGAGGGGTTCTTGAGAGAAAGTTTATCTTCTTCAAAATTTGTTCCTCAATTTATCTGGTCCGGGAAATTTTAAAGCAAGTGTCTTCATCTCCATTTCTACAGGTAAAATCCCTACCCCATTTTTCGTTGACTTTCAGATTTATTGAGAGGGGGAAAGTCTCATGCATTAGTTCGTGATAATAGGGGTTGAAACACTCATGCATGTTTATTAAAACCTAAAATCTAGTAAGAGTAGTTGGGAAGGAGTAAAGAATTGTGTAAAGAAGGGTTGATAACCTAAATATGTTCGGGTAGTGATTTTGAACTTTGATTCTAAGAAATATGTATCAATTTGTGCACTAGATTGACGTTGCTAGGCTTTTGGGTGAAGTTGGATGTAGAAATTAAAAGGGAATTCGGCTCTAGGTATGTATGGCTAACCTTGACTTTGTAAAATCGCTTGTTGGTGTTCAAATGTTTGGTATGTGACATCCACGTGGGTAAATTGTGAAATTTGTATGATTTGCATGGTTGTGATTATGATATATGGTATTAGCTGAGAAACAAATGACATAAGGAAAATTGTAAGTGATGCAACTGGAATAATGGTGACATTAACATCTATGGTTTATCGTGGGCAAGTATTGTTGTAACATGAAACACTTGTGAATTGTGGAATATGACGGAAGTGGTATTGATGGTTATGGAAACACTTGTAAATTATTGTTCCTACTCCCTAAGAAGTGTTGTTGTGATCTTTGTGAATTGTTTATTGTTGTTGTTGTGATTGTTTGTGAATTGAAACTGTACGGTGGGATCGGGTTGCATGCCGCAACATGAAGTAATAAGGTGCGGGTTGTGGTGATAAGGGTAGCCGAGGTAATAAGGGTGGCCGAGGTAATAAGGGTGGAAAGTGATCGAAATCACT
>MU753701.1:317968-333514 GCA_026770625.1 Nicotiana glauca
GGGGGGGGGGGGGGTGGGAGGGAGGGGGAGTGCCGAAAGTCTTTATTTCAAGGGCGAAGAGAGTGATGACTGCCTGCTGGTACTTAGGGGAAAAGAAGTAATGCTGCCTCGAAACCTAATGGGAAGGTGATTGAGCCGGATGTCATTGGAACTGAGGCTGCCGAGGTGGTCCCAACCCGACCTGAGGGAATTATTCAAGGGGGCTTAGTTGAAGTCCCCGGATCGACCATCGACCAGAACACACTGGGTGCCGAGGGGCACCTGGTTGGCAAATTAGAATAAACCAATGATGAAGCCCTTCATAGGAGGAAAAGGGCCCCCGTCGCCCCAGTTGAAGTGATCAATGCAAGTGAGCCTCTTCCAGGCCCGTCATTCTCTCCTGGGCCGATACGGGATGCTCAAAATGTGAAAATTCCAGTCGAGGGGGCATCGCCAGGAGAGAACAACACGTTTGAAGGATGTTTTGCTGGGGTTGAGGAAGGCCCTGACATCGATGCCTTGTTGATCTTTGAAGAAGCCGAGAAGCTTCGACAACAGGTAATCTTGACTTGACCACCGTATTTTGAGTTTCGATTCTTGTTTTCTTGACTTTCTTCCTCTGTGTTTTCAGGACTTAAAGCTTTCCAACCAAGCCTTTTCCAAGTCACAAGTGAAGTTGGCTCGTTGTGAGGACGAATTTAGGAAGCTCGTTCATGAATTGGGTGAACTTAGGGTCCTTTATGCCAAATGGAGGGGGAGCTGGGTGATCTTCGAGCTCATTTGGAGAGGGTATCTCGAGAGCGGGACGGTCTCGATGATCAGGTAATACGAGCCTCGCGGCCTTATTTTTGTGCTTCAGTCGATTGAGTGTTTGATATTAATTTGGCCTTTTCAGCTTAAGCAAAAAGATGATTTAATGCGAGAGGAGCTCAAGGACAGAGATACCAAAATCCTTAGGTTGAAGCAGTGCATGGATGAGGTGTCTTCCAATAGAGAAGCTTTTCGAGAGAAGCTGGCCTCGGCTGAGTGCCAACTCCAAGGGGCGAGGGAAGAAATCTACAAGTATAAAGACCTTTATGCTGAACTAGTCACTGAGCTATCTACAGCTAAGTCCGATGCCGCTGAGCTCACATCCTCTTATAGAAAGGATGCTGCTGCTGCAAATGCTCAAGCCAGAAAAGTAACCAAGGAAGCCGAGCTTAAACTGTCCCGAACATTGGATCATGCCCAATTAAGATCTAGTAGATAGACTCTCGAGGATGTATATGTAGGGGGCATCGATTTGTCTGCCGAGATCGAGAGGGTAAAGGCCTTAGAGGAATAATTGGAAACTCTACTTTCTTCCGAGGATGGTGAAGATGAAAGTGAAGTCCCTGAGCAGGAAGAGGTTGTTGATGACCCGAGTGTCAAGGGCCAGGCCGTTGAAAGTGCAACTTCTAAGGGAGCTTGCCTGGTCCAGTAACCCTGGTGGTAGATTAGGCTCTTATTTTTTCCTTTTTTTGTTTAAGGGCTCCAGGTGTGAGCCTTGTAAATGTGACTTTGTGAAACCTTATCACATATCTATATGGATTTTTGCTCCTTGTCATTTCTTGTTTTCCTTTTGCCTTTTTGGAATAAATTTTGATGCTTGTCGATAACTAGTTCGATATATCGAACTTATGATATAAACCCTTTGGGTTTTCATGCTCGATAAATGATTGACGATATTTAACTATTAAGGGCTCGGTCCTCGAATCAAGTTTTGACTCAGGCTCATTGACCCTTAGGTTTTCGACATACTGGCCCTTAAGCTCTTACGTATTGGCCCTTAGGCTCTTATGCATATTTTTTAGGCTAGACCTTAGGCTCTAACGCATTAGCCTTTAGACATTTTTTAGGCTGGCCCTTAAGCTCTTATGTATTGGCCCTTAGGCACTTTTTAGATTGGGTCGATGCGACCTCTGATATGGCTATAGTTTTCCCCATTTTGGTTGAATTTTTTTATTATGTCTTGGCATGTTTTTTATTCATCCGAATCTTCGACGGCTCAAATAAAAACCTTGATTATGAATCGATATGCAACGATAATTGAGTACCTCGGGAGGTTCTCTTGAACGCTGATTGTTCGAAGCCTTTTATTGAAGGCTGATTATCTCAAAGCCTTGTCATTGTTTGGAGCTGATATGATCGAAGCTCTTTTGCTTATGCTGGGGGTAGCATGATTAACCGGTTCTTTTCAAAGTATTTTCAAAGTATTTGGAGGCCTTTAGTTTTACGGTGGCAATCGGACGTTTTCGAGCCGTGCTAGTTTGGTCGGAGCCTTTTGATATGTGACTATAGTCCCTAGGTGAGATAACCTTGGTGTCTATATCCAGGGTATGCCTTTTTAGGGGTCTTACAAGTTCGATATATATCCTTGGTCTTAATATCAGGTTTATACCTTTTTAAGGTCTTATAAATTTTGGCATGCCTTGCTGAGGTCTTACAGATTTGGGGTTGCGTCACTGAGGGCTTACGAGCATGAAGTTTCCTGATCGAGGTCTTACGAATTTGAGTTTTCGACGGTTCAACGAGCTGATTGTCGTTGACAGTCCCCGAGTGTACGAGGATTTTTGGCCCTTGAGACGTTTTTTCATGAAATCATTGAATTTCTTCGAGTGATTTGATAAACAAAGAGGATTCCTCAATTATTTTGATGTATGCGTACATGTTTTTTTGCCTTTGGAGGCTCGATTATTCTATATGTACACGGTTCATTTGATCGTTTGGTCCAGTACATCATTCTCCTATCTGGGTGCTCGTTGGCATAGTTTGAGTTCTTTGAAGAGGCGACCTCCCGAGGTGATGCCCCCCATAATTTGGGGTTGATCGAAGGGAAGCCCTGAGTACTTGATGCGTTCTTCTTAGGTAGCATATGGGTATTGCCTCGTTAAAAACCTTGCCGGTAAAATCCGTTCGGGATAGAATCAGGTCCAAGGGAAAAAAAGTGCAATGCATGATTTAAAACCCAAGTTCTTCGAGCTGGAAGGAGCTTTGATTCCTCTCAATCGGATACCTACAATAAGTTAGTACAAAAAAGATGAAAATGGAGAAGATTATACCTTAGCATTAATAATGTCAGAACTTTGATCTGTTTTTTATTGCTTGCTCCGAGGATGCGACATGGTCCTTTATTTACTCATTCAAATAAAATTGAGAACGTATGTTGTGGTTGCTACTTGTCTGCTTGCTTGTCTTTTGACCTCTTCGATGTAGAGGGCATAGATGTCGGTGCTGTGTCGTGCACTGCGAACATCTCCCTTGCTGTGTTCTGTTCCATGTACACTTCTTTTACTCCATCCTTGGTTGGAAACTTCATCATTTAGTGAAGGGTCAAAGGTACTGCCCTCATACTGTGTATCCACGGCCTTCCAAGCAAGGCGTTTTATCTTATGTCGCCTTCGATGACATGAAATGTGGTGTCTTGGGTTGTTCCGGCTACGTTGATTGGGAGGATGATTTCCCCTTTTGTTGTCTCTCTCGCCATGTTGAATCCACTGAGGACTCAAGAGACGGGTACGATTTGGTCGAGCAGTCCGAGCTGCTCCATCACCCTCGACCTGATTATGTTGGCTAAACTACCTGGGTCCACGAGTACACGTTTAATCTAAATTTTATTCAAAAGAAAAGAAATTACCAGTACGCCATTTTGAGGCTGAGACAAGGGCTTGTTGTTCTCTTCACTGAACGTGAGGGCATCCTCTGGTATGTATCTCCAAGTTCGCCTTTCCCTAGTGATGAATATCTTTGTCCGTTTGAAAATGGGCCTCTCTGACGATCATATGGATGACGTGTTGTGGTTGTTTTTGTTCATTTTTCCTGTTTGCATCTCTTTCTCGGAAATGGTTCTTATCCCGATCACTGAGAAATTCACGAAGGTGCCCTTCGTTGTACAAACGGGCTACCTCCTCCCTAAGCTGCCTGCAATCATCGGTCATGTGACTGTGAGTGCCGTGATACTTGCACATCACGTTAGGGATCCTCTATGAAAGGTCCGATAGCACGGGTTTTGGCCACCTTGCATCTTTAATTTTCCCTATAGCTGATACGATGCCCGAGACATCGATGTTGAAGTTATACTCAGATAGTCGGGGTGCCTCTACTGGTCCAGTGAGTCTATTGAACCCGGTATTACTCATGGGTCCTCGGGAATTTTGACCTCGATCTACCTTTCGATCACCTTGAGGCATGTTACACCTTGATGAATTTCTTCGATCTTCTATGTACGGTTGGTATCTTTCCTTGTTTGAATTTCGTAAGGAACGAAATTCATACATAGAGAGAACCTTTGCTCTTTTGTAAGGAGCCTGCTGGGATATGTTGAGCCCAAGGGGGCTCCTAGTTGGTCGTCTTTGACCCTGATCTTTGATTGGTACCTATTGTGCACATCCGCCCAAGTTGTGGCGGGACTACCTTGAAGCTACCAAGATTCGTTCGTTCAAGCCTTAAGTGAAGGCATGTACTTCCTAGTCATCGGAGTCTGGTGGTAATTTCATTCGCTCCATCTGGAAATGCGACGTGAATTCCCTTAGCATCTCGTTCTCTCTCTATTTGATTTTGAAGATATCAGACTTCTTGGTGGCGACCTTGATGGCACCAGCGTTTCCTCTCACAAAAGAATCTGCCAGCATGGCAAATGAGTCTATTGAATTTGGGGCAAGGTTATGATACCACATCATGGCCCCCTTCAACAGTGTTTCTCCAAATTTCTTCAATAAGACGAACTCAATTTCATCGTCCTTCAAGTCATTCCCTTTTATGGCATAAGTATAAGCAGTAACGTGCTTATTGGGGTCCGTGATTACGTTATAACTCAGGACATCAGCCATTCTAAATTTTTTTGGAATGGGCTTCAAAGCCGCACTTAATGGGAATGACCTCTGCACGAACTTCTTTGAATCTATACCCTTCAGAATCGGGGGCGCCCCGGAGATCTGATCGACCCTCGAGTTATATGTCTCTACTCTTTTATCGTTATCTTCTATCTTCTTTTCTCCTGATTCAATTCTGTTGGTGAGATCCTCGAGCATCTTCATAATAGTGGGGTCCGTTGCTGACTCATTGTTGCTCGATCTCTCCGGTACCTGTTCGACTCGGGGAGCCGTCTCCGGTGCTACTGTGCTTGGGGTTTTTTGTTGACTTTGCAGTTGAGAAATATCCATTTGCTGTGCTTGAAATATTTTAAAAATGACTTGAAGGCTGACTCCTCCTTCTTCCACTCCTTATGCTTCTTGGCCTCCGGTCTGGTCTTCCGTGCATCCATTCCTCACGGGGTCTGTGCCAGCTTTCGTGTTCGGAACGTTGTGGGAGCTGTTATCATCTGGCTCTACGTTTAGTACTCCCTCAGGGTTTACAAGTGGTACACCCACCCCTTTGCCGCTATTGTGAAGAGGTGCATTTTGTGTGCTAGACATGATTAACCCTGAAATCAAAGAATCTTTTACAAGAAAAAGTATGAGGAGCAACGTGTGTTATTAGAGAACTAGCACCAAAATAATCACTATTATTCCTAGCCCCACGGTGGTCGCCAAATTGTTTACTTGAAAATGGTAAATACAATTATATTTGATTTTGTGGTTTTAAAAATACATGATTTGTCTTAACGCTAGTTGTTAGGCAATAAATGCTAAATGTGAGTAAAGAAAATAAGAAATTCAAACCAATAGGGTTATAGTGCCGGGCCTCGAGCTGGCTGGAGCAAGGTCTAGATGGGCTAACAGTGATAAGCTATCGATGGAGGATTGATGATAACGAGGGCCTTAAAGATGGCCTTTTACGGTTAATAATCAGCAATAAATGAAGAACAATAATGAATAATGAATGAACAATAAATGAGCAATGAAAGAATAAACAATAATTGTGAAGAACAATTGTTTAAGCAAAGAGCAGAGGATGTTTTATTGTATTCAGTATGTTGTGTAATAGAATCCGAATCGCCCTCCAAGATGACAAGGGTCCCCTTTTTATATGAGGGGGAATCCCAACATAGTATATGTATAATAATGACTAGGAAATGCTACTGGTATATCTATATAATGACTTAGTACGGATTTGTACTATTCTTGCAGACCTGGTCAGCTCTAACCATGTGTCTTTAGGAGCTTTCCTGCCTTTCCATGATGGTCATCGATTTGTGTTGCTCCGAAATCGACCTCCGATGTGCTCTCTCAAAACAACTCGGGGGTATACTCTAAATTCTCCTTCGAGCTCCTCGAGGATGGGTGTGAAATGCTATGATAACCCCTAAGTCGAACTCTTCCAATTTCGGCCGCATACAGATAACATTATTGAGTTATGTACACATGTCAAATTCACTAAGAAGAATTTACCATTTCTCTATCTTTCCTGTAGGCATCAGCTTCTAAAAAATATACTTGAGCGGGTCGAGCCAAGATATCAAATGCGTGGTGTATGCTGACATGTAATGTCTCAACTTCTGGGCGATCCAAGTCAACGCACAACAAGTGCTCTCTATAAAAGTGTATTTGGCCTCTAATGGTGTGAGCTTCTTCATCAAGTAGTAGATTGCCTGCTCCTTTCTTCTGGTTTCATCATGTTGTCCCAAAACACATCCAAAGGCATTATCCAAGACCTACAGGTACAACAACATTGGCTTCCCGGGCTCAGGGGGAACCAACACTGGTGGATTTGACAAATATTCCTTAATTCTGTTTAAGGATTTCTGACACTTTTTATCCACTTTGTGGCAGCATCCTATTTCAGTAGCTTGAAGATAGGTTCACAAATTATTGTAGACTGGGCCATGAAACGACTGATGTAATTCAGTCTAGCCAGGAAACTCATCACATCTTTCTTACTCTTGGGTGGTGGCAATTCTTTAATGGCTTTGATTTTTGAAGGATCCAATTCTATCACTTTTTGCTTATGATGAAACCTAGAATTTTTCAGCAGGGACTACACACATTTTGCAGGGTTCAACTTTAAGCTATATCTCTTCAAGTGTTCGAAAAATTTCCTCAAGTCATCCAAATGTTCAGAACTTTTACGAGATTTGATGATGACATCATTCACATATACCTCTATCTCTTTGTGAATCATATTGTGAAAGAGGGCCTTCATTGCCCTCATGTAAGTAACACCAACATTTTTGAGACCGAATGGCATGACTCTGTAATAGTAAACTCCCAAAGGTGTAGTGAAGGATATCTTTTCTGCATCTTGTTCATGCATCAGAATCTGGTGGTATCCGATGAAACAATCCACGAACGACTATACTTGATGCTTTGCACAATTGTCCATGAGGATATGAATATTGGTAAAGGGAAACCATCCTTCGGGCTGGCTTTGTTGAGATCACTGTAATTTACAGATATCTTGATCTTCTCATCTTTCTTGGGTACTAGGATGATATTTGCCAATCAAATGGGATAATTAGGGACCCTTACTACATTTGCCTCTATTTTCTTGGTTACTTTTTCTTTTATCCTTGAACTTAGGTCATGCTTGAATTTTCTGGGTTTTTGCTTGATTAGTGATCTAGCAGTATCGGTAGGCAATTGATGCGAAACAATATCGGTACTTAACCTAGTCATGTCAACATATGACCATGCGAACATATTTATATATTGTCGGAGGAGCTCAGCCAGTTCTTCCTTCTGCTCTGCTTCTAGATGGATTCTAATTCGGGTTTTTTACATCTACTGGATTTCGAGGTAGACCTCCTCTGTCTCTTCAAGATTAAGCTTTAATCTGGCATCATACTCTCGTCGTATTCCTTGTAATCTAGATCGTTTTGCTCAAGGGTTTTGTTACATGTCACAATCATGGAACATAGGTTTTTACGTGCCTAGGGTTTGAAGAACCAAGATAGGAGCTGAGATATTCAACAAATAAGGTAAGTATACTACGACCTAAATCTTTCCTATCGTGACAGTGGTTTTTTTGTTTTGTTATATTTTTCATCCAAGGTGATCATATTAGCCTCTTGACTCCGGTGATTTGGCAGCGGATTGCGGTTCACATTGGACAAATGAAGTACATTGAGTAACTCCGCTTTTGATCGATGACTCAATTTCATTTTTTAGCTGGAAACAACCTTCAATATCATTCCCCGACTCGTTTGAATGGTACACGTACCTTTTGTTTTCATCAAAATACTTTGAGGGATTCCCTCGAACCCTTCCTACTATTAGATGTATCAAACATGCTCTACTCTATCTTTCAAACTATTGAGCTAGAGGTTCAGCAATCGGTGTATAGTCTTTTGGATCTCTCTCTTCAAAATTCGGGCGAGGTCGGGGTGCATAAGTGGGACAGTTTTGATGAGTGGTGGTTTGATAGTCGCTGATCACTTCACGCGATCGAACTTACCTTAAAGTAGGAAAAGAGAATAATTTCGTGAGCCTCTCGACTATCATCCATATAGAGTCGAACCTACAATGAGAACGAGGCCAACCCGTGATAAAGTCCATGTTTATCGCCTCGCATTTCCACGTCGGGATCCCTATAGTCTGCATTATCCCTTTGAGCTTTCAGTGCTCTACCTTCACCTGTTGGCAACTAGAATACTAGGTAACAAACTCATCAATATTCTTCTTCATATCGTTCCACCAGTACATTTTGTCACTTCCCAAACTACCCCTTAGACGTGACTGACACCTAGCTAGCACCACCTGCCAGGCGAACCCCTTTCTCTAAAGTTTAACCATTTACACAAACACTGAGAGAAAAAATACAGGCCTAAATGTATTTTTAATAATTAAAAAGGAAATGATTATCGCCCAATACCTTAGTCAATTGATAGAAAACCAACATTCACTCAAATAATGAAACTCTAGCCCAAATCCCACACTAAGCCATGTAGCATCTAACAGAGTAATATGAGTTTTATTGATGGGTAAGCAAACCTCCCCCCCCAAAGGAAATAACTAACATGAACTAAGTAAGTCTGAAACGAAAGCCTCCATGAAAATTGTGGTGGCATGCCTCAACAATAGGATCCACTCGAACAAACTCGTCAACCACTAGCTCTATCTCCCGCTACGCTATATGTATAGAGATGAAGGTAAGGAGTGAGTTATAGGTAAATATAACCCAGTAAGATCCTCGACCTGCCACTTTAAATACCTCTGGAATAAGTATTAGAAAATACAAACACACTACAACATGAATGATATAGTAAATATGATAATTATACAATAACTCAATATATGCGTGTTGACAGAGTTATTAAGAATTAACCAACAAGGATAACCTCTAAGGACTTATAATAATTGCAGTGAAAGAAATATACCAACACACCTACAAGTCCACAACGGCACCACAATGCCTAAAATATGTAATAGAGCATACATAATGCTCACTGAAGCATACACAATGCCCCAATTATATCAAGAAGCATGCACAATGCTCAGGTGATGTACAAAGGCATACACAATGCCCCAACATCATGGTGCACAACCGTATCAAACTCAACATCATAGCGCACATCCGTATCAAACTCAATATCATGGTGCACATCCGTATCAAACAGCCGTATCAAACTCAACACCATGGCTCACAGCCGAATCACACTATAAAACTCAAGTTCATGGCGCACAGCCATATCAAACTATCAAACAACTTACAAAATAATATTTTTTTTTCATAAAATAATATATTTACAGCTAGTCTAAGACCACCGACTCTTCCATCATACGTTTGTCCCAACACATGGACTAGGCAGAGAAATACATTTTTAGAACGTGTTTTAGAAAAGCAAGTATCAAAGCTTAAAGTCTCACTTACCTCACTAACGGAAAGTTTTCCAACCTTGCAATGTTTAGGACACCAACCAAATGGGCTCCAGTGGCCTCTATCTATAAAACATATTGATAAACGATATCACTTAATAGGTCAAACTCAATATCTCTAACTTCTACTTCTAAACAATTGCCCATCATTGTATCCCCTAATTAATATCACATATTGGCTTGGTATTGAACAATCATTACACTTCTTTACCAAAGCTAATGTGCAGGATAATGTTTTTATATACACAACAGTGAACTAATCGACATACTTGCACTTTAAAAGCTAACCACCTAGCGTCTTATGATGCTGCAGCTAATTTCCTCAATACGAATCTTCTCTGAGTATTTTGCCTCTTTGTTTCATCAAGAGCAGGGACCTAATTACCCAAATTTTCTACTCTTTAGGTCACTAAAAACGTGCCAGCCATAAGATAATGGGCTTAGCCCACTCCGATTTATTTAATAAATAACCAACGTCAACTATATAAGTATAGTTTAAAATAATTAGCAACTAACCACTTATTTAGTACCATATCTCATATAGTAACAAAATTTCCTTCCACAACTTAATTTGTGACCCCAATATCTACAAATTAAATTAGTTCTCCAATCTCCTAATTAACAGGTGTATAAAATATTTCTGATTATTACATTCTTCCCCACTTAAGCAAGCGTTCGTCCTCAAACGAGTTAGAAAGTGTACCTGACATCTCAAACAACTGGGGTACATGCTTCGCATGTCTACTTCAGACTCCCACGTAGCTTCCTCTATTGGATGATTACGCCATAATACTTTCACTGAAGCAACCTTTTTCGTCCTCAATTGCGCATTTGCCTATCAAGAATAGCTATCAGACCTTATTCATAAGTTAAGTTCTCATCAAGCTCCATATCCTCTGGCTGAATCTTATGACTATCATCACGAACATATCGTCTAAGAATACACACATGAAATACAATGAACCGCAGAAAACTTCAGAGACAAGGCAAGTTTATACGCCACCGACCTGATTCAATCTAAAATCTCATACGAACCAATATACCTCGGACTTAGCTTACTTTTGCGCCCAAATCTCATGACTCCTTTCATAGGGGACACCTTCAAAAAGACTTTTTCTCCTTTCATGAACTCCAAATCATAAACTCTCTTATCTGCGTAGGAGTTTTGACTACTTTGAGCTATCCGAAGTCGTTCTCGTATCAATGCAATTTTCTCCAAAGCTCGTTAAACCAAATCCGGACCCAATAGCTGTGCTTTACCAGGTTCAAATCATTAATGACCACCAAATCAATTGCACAAGCTCTAAGCATGTCGTCCAAGATTTGAATAACCCGCTCAGACTGTCCGTCCGTCTGTGGATGGAAACCTGTGCTCAATTCAACCTGAGAACCCAATGACTTCTGAAAAGACTTCCAAAAGTCCAACCGGTATAAAATGCACGAACTTTGTGAGTCCATCCATGATCACCCATACTGAATCATGTTTTCTAAAAGTACGTGACAATCCAACTACAAAATCTATAGTAATCCTTTCCCACTTCCCCTCTAGGATAATTAACTTCTGTATCACACCGCCTGGTTTTTGGTGTTCATATTCCACCTGCTAACAATTTAAGAAACTAGTCACATATTTCAAACTATAATACTTCATACCTTTCCAGCAGTACAATTCATGCAAGTCTTGATACATTTTAGTAGCACCTCGATGGACATAGTAGCGAGAGTTATGAGCCTCTTCAAGAATCAACTACTTTACATCACCTACGATGGGGATACACAATCTACCATGTCGATGTAACACACCTTTAGTGTCAATAGAAAATGACTCAACACCACCATTCTGCACTCTATCTTGGAGTCTAGCAGTATGGGAATCTTCAAATTGAAGAGCCTTGACCCGTCCAACCAAGGATGATTGTGCTACCAAACCTACAAGCAGTCTGCCCGGAAATGTATGATTAACACGCACTCCCTGATTGTCCAATGCCTCAATATCCATAGCCATAGGTCGTTCTTCAGCAATAAATTGGGCCAAGCTACCCATAGACTTTCTACTCAAGGCGTCTGCCACCACATTCGGCTTTTCGGGATGATATAAAATAGTAAGATCATAGAATTTAAGTAATTTTAACCACCGTTTCTTCCTTAGATTTAGATCTCATTGCTTGAATATATATTGAAGACTCTTGATTTCAGTATAGATTTCACACGGCTCACCATAAAGATAGTGACGCCAGATCTTAAGTGCAAATACGATTGCAACCAATTCCAAGTCATGAGTTTGATAATTTTTTTCATAGTTCTTTAGCTGTCGAGAAGTACAAGCTACCACCTTGCCATTCAGTATTAGCATACAACCCAAACTGACTCGAGACGCATCACAATAAATAGTAAAACCCCCTGCACCAGTAGGTAGTGTCAAATAGGAGCTGTAGTCAATGCGGTCTTCTATTTCTGGAAACTTTTTTCACACTCATTTGACCACTGAAATACAACACATTTCTGAGCCAATCGAGTCAATGGAGTGGCTATCTTTGAGAAACCTCAACAAACCTTCTATAATATCCGGCTAAGCCTAAGAAGCTACATATCTCTGTAGGAGTAGTTGGTCGAGGCCAATCTCGAACTGCCTCTATCTTCTTTGGATCAACTTGAATCACATCTCGTGATACCACATGTCCCAAAAAGGAAAGTGTATCCAACCAGAATTCACACTTTGAGAAATTGGCATAAATCTTTCGCTCCCTAAGTGTCTGTAGCACAACTCTCAACTGTTATTCATGTTCTGCCTCACTTTGAGAGTAGACCAAAATGTCATTAATAAATACAATCACAAAATGATCTATGAATGGCTTGAATACTCAATTAATGAGGTCCATAAATGCTGTGGGGGCATTAGTAATCCCGAAGGAAGTAACCAAAAATTCAAAATGCCCGTACCTAGTCCGAAACACTGTTTTGGATATATCCTTGGTTTTAATTCTTAGCTGATGGTAACCCGATCTCAGGTCAATATTTGAAAAGTGAGTTGCACCCTATAGCTGGTTGAATAGATCATCAATATGTGGCAGCGGATATTTATTCTTGATCGTCACCTTATTCAGTTGCTTGTAATCAATACATTTTCTCATCGTGCCATCTTTCTTTGTAACAAATAAACAGGTGCACCCCAAGGCGACACACTAGGCCTGATCAATCCCTTATCAAGTAGATCTTGAAGTTGCACCTTTAATTCTCTCAACTCTGCATGAGCCATATAGTATGGAGGAATAGATATAGGTTGAGTTCCTGGAACCAAATCAATACTAAACTCAATTTCTCTTAACGGAGGTAGCCCGGGTAAATCTTCTGGAAACACATCAGCAGATTCTCGAACCACTGGAACACTATCAATAGTATATCCTCGAAGTGCGTATCATGAACGGTATCAATAAAACCCAAATACCCATTATTAATAATTCGACGTACTTTTACATAGGATATTATCTTTCCCTAAGTTAGAGAAGTTATGCCTTTCCGCACTAAACATGGTTTTCGAGGAAAATTAAAATGTATAAGCTTGGAATGATAATCAACGGAAGCATAACATGACACAAACCAATCCATACCCATAATTACATCAAAGTCAGACATATGCAATACTAGTAGATCAACTACAGTGTCCCTGCCCTAAATAAATATCATACAGTCTCTATAGACTCTATTCATATATATAGTCTTCCCCACTGGGGTCACCACAATATAAGGCACATTAAGAGACTCAACTCCTCGAGATGGAGATACATATGAATACGTAGAACCAGGATCAATAAAAGCGTAAGCCCCACAAGAACCGATAATGATAATACATATGACTACTGCACTAGATGCCTCAGCATCCTATCTGGCCATAACAAAGAATCTCAACGGTCCACCCGCTCCCTAAGCAGTCTGTGTACCCTATCGACCCTGTCCACGAGCAACTTGCGGAGCAGCTCTAGTTGGTTGAGTCTGAGTCTGTGTACTTGTAAATGTCCTCTGTGGCTGTGGAGTATAGCAGCAGAATATCCTCTAGGATAATACTTAGCAATATGTCCTTTTTGACCATAAGTAAAACAAGCCCCATCTGTTCCAAAACAACAACCACTGTGATTCCTACCACAATTGGAACACCTTGAATGTTGACCTGACCTATAGGAGCTATTATCCTTCCTCTGTGTCTGCTACTTCCCTTGTCTAGCTGGATAAGTACTCCTAGAAGACTACACCACTGAATCTGACTGAGTAGGTCTGGACTTCCCATGATTAAAACCACTCTTGCCCCTATATGGAGCTCCATTAAACCCATCGGTGCAACTAGCCCTTTTTCTTTCTCGCTCGGTCCTGTCCCTCTCTTGATAAGACTCATAACGAAGAGTAGTATCCACTACCTCTTCGTATGAAACACCTCAAACATCTCTTATTATAGGACCTCGATAACGATGCTCAAGCCCATCCACGAACCTGGTCACCTTCTCATGCTCATCTATAACTAGAAAAGGTGCATAACTGGCTAAGTCAGTGAACTTAGCCTCATACTCTATAATCGTCATACTACCTTGGCGCAGTTTCTCAAACTGACGTCTCATGTCATCTCGGTTGCTCAGTGGAACGAACCTATCCAAAAATATCTAAAAACTCTGACCAAGTAATAGGTGGCAACCCTACTCATCTACCTCTCTAAACTGAATTCCACCATGACTCTGCAGATCCTGACAATAGAAAAGTGGAAAATTTCACCCCTCGAGTTTCCTTCAGCCCCAAAGTAAATAATATCTTCTCACAATGCTGAATGAACTACTGGGGCTCAATAGAAGCCTATGTAAAATCGAACTATGGTGGCTTAAGATCCATAAAATTCTTAATATCCTTAGATTGCCCTGTATTTGCAACTGGCGGAATGACCCGCTGAGCGGCTATTTGAGGAGTTGCAACATTAAGCTGAACCTATGCTTGCGCCTGTGAAGTAGTCTGGGGAGCTGGAAGTCCACCCTGAGTAGGCACTAATGCCTCCAACACATTCAACAACCTCACCACTACATCTGCAAGTAAGGTAACAGTAGGCACATCAACTGGGACTGATGGTGGAGCATCATGAACCACTTGTTATTGCACTTGATTTGGCATAGTAGCTTGGATTGACTCGTGTCCACAACTTCAGATTAAAGAAAAGTCTGTCTACTTGTTTGAGTTCTAATCCGATGAGCCCCAACTTGAACACCACCCCGGGTAGTACCCCATACAACACCACTCTAGAAGATGAAGGTGTGTGTGTCCTGGCCATCAGCGAAATAAACAATCCAAAGTCAAACTCAAGTTATCTCAACGCACGATCAAGGAATGAAAGCAGGGAAAAGATCCTAAATGCTTAGTAGCCTCAAGATCATAAGTATGGGTGCCTACATACCCATGAACAAGACTCTACTAAACACTGCTCCATGACCCAGGACTTAAAGCCTAGGCTCTGATAACAACTTTGTCACATCCGAAACTACCCCTTAGACTTGACTGGCACCCAGCTAACACCACCTGCAAGGCGAACCCCTTTCTCTAACTTTTAACTATTTACACAAATACTGAGAGAAAAAGTGCAGGACTAAATGTATTATTAATAATTAAAGAGGAAATAATTATCGCCCAATACCTTAGTCAATTGATAGAAAACCAACAATCACTCAAATAATGAAACTCTAACCCAAACCCCTCACTAAGGCCATTGAGCACCTAACATAGTAATATGAGTTTTATTGATGGGTATGCAACCCCCCCCCCCCCCCCC